>PVJS01060617.1:0-11203 GCA_004027185.1 Glis glis | reverse complement strand
ATCCTATATCTAGAAGACCCAAAGAACTCAACCAAAAGTCTACTAGAGCTAATCAACAAATTCAGCAAAGTAGCAGGGTACAAGATAAACCTAAAAAAGTCAGTAGCTTTCATATATGCCAACCATGAATCCACTGAGAAAGAAATCCAGAAAACAATCCCATTCACAATAACTTCAAAACCAATCAAATACCTAGGAACACTCTTTCTTTATTTTAAAATAATGCTTGCTTGCATTTTCCCTGTTTGCTTAATATAAGTAAATAGTATAAACTGAGGTAGTGAGGTAAGATACCCCATGATTGGATGACACAGAGATTCCTTTTAATAGGCATAATGATTGTCACTGGATACCACATGTGGCATTCCATGCTGTCCCGGAGCAAGTAATATAATGGGCCGGAGCATGTTTATCTTTTAGAATGATGCCAAATTGCCCTAGAGATTTTGCACTGAATGTGGACAAGCCCATTTGACAAGCTCTCTATTTATGTGAGATCTGTCATGCTAGGTGGCTGAGATGATTCAGACAACCCAATAATCCCTACTTTCCTGAAGACCAGGATCTGTATAAAGAGCATAATGCTTTTTGCAGTTGTTTTGTATGGAAACGTAAAGAAGCAATTAGCTGGGTACAGTGGCACACATCTGTAATCCTAGTACTTGGGAGGCTGAGACAGGAGGATTCAACTTTGAGGCCAGCCTCAGAAACTTAACAAAATCCTCAGCAACTTAGCAAGACCCTGCTTCAAAATAAAAAATAGAAAGGACTGGGGGTGTAGCTCAGAGGTATAATGCCCCTACGTTCAATCCCCAGTATCATAAAAATAATTAAGATAAAATAAATAATTAAAAGCCCTGAAGCTTCCAGTTTATTACTATAGTAATTATTGGGGGCAGGGGAATAAAACAAACCAATAGTAGTCCTATGTGAAGCTGAGCTCAAACTCTTAACTGAAACTATAATATTGCTGCATTATATAGTTGTGGATATTAAAGTTGTATTTAAATAAGGTATTTACTTTTAACTAATTTTATATATTTTAGAGAATATATAGATAGTGCTGCTAAGTTAAGTGCAATGTGCTGTTTTGATAAACTATTCATTAACCTAAACCTCTGTTCTTGCAAATATTGAGAGAATTAACTGACTAAATTTTGTACCTCTTTTATCTCTGACTCAGATTATGCAATAGAGAGAAATCTGCAATAAACTACTCTGACTGTGCAAATCCTATTTTACCATTCCTTGCATAACATTCAAATTAAAGGTTTATACTACAGAATTCTATCACAGACAACAGGACACAAATATTCAAGTGAATTATTATATTTTATTTGTGCTGTAAAATGAAGATTATTTCAAAGAAATGGCATGTAAAGATCATTCTAGTATTTGAGATTTATTGAAAACAATTCCACAAACATGGACCAAGGTACAGTTGTCCTCTGTTTCTATACCAGACTGCTCTTGTCTGTCTCAGTGTCTCAGTGTCTCAGTGTCTCATTCTATAATTCAAAAGACCGATAAAGCATTTTAGTTCCAATATGATCAGTAACCTGGAATCAACTGACATAGAACTTTCATTATGAGGATTTTAACAAGTTATAAGTAGTTTAAAGTATTTCTATTAATGTATAAAAATTAAGCTGCATATTTGCTCAACCTAAAATCTTACCTGTCATATTGATAATAAGTATTTATGTTATGCCATATTTATTTTTCCATGTTATTGGGAATTTAGGTTAAATGATAGTGATTCAAACTATTTTCAGGCACTAGTTTTCAAATTTCTTTTTAAAATCAATTTGCTTACACATCTTAGATGATTTAGGAAAATATAATTTCATAAAGCTCAATTAGATAAATATGGCACCAATGATTAGTTTTTGTGAATTCTTTTGCAATTTATTTTTTAACAAAATGATATTTTGTATATTTCTATAAATCTCAGATGAATGATGAAGTTGTATCCACAACTTTAGGGGAATCTTTAGAATACAACCAGTTAATCAATGGAAGCTCAACCCAAGAAAGACCATGGAGTATGGGGATTCTCATTTAAATTTTTTAATCTCAATCCACTCTAAAGTGGTTAATAGTCTTAAACTGCAGCCAAAGTATTAATAACATAAAAGAGTAACCCATATATCAACAAATGTTTACTAAACATATAAAAGTAGCTCAACTTAACTTGCATTCATCAAAACATATAATAAAACCACAACATGATACCTATGTACATCTTTACAATGTGAAAAATTAAAAAGATTGCCCAAGACTTGGCAAGGATTTTGAACAAACAATGCTATTATATACTGATTTGGGCATATAAAATAGTACACCAAGATTTATAAAACTATCTCTAAATATCTACTAAAGCTGAACATATGTCTACTCTTGACCACCAATCCTATTTTTACAAATGTACTAATAGAAAATTGTATGTGTATATGTATATATGTATGTATGTGTACATAAATATGTATATCTTAAATGATATTTGTAAAGATATTTAGAGCAGCACTATTCATAGTAGCACTTCAGTTGTAAGTACTCTATGGTGGTAGAAAGAATACCTAAAATTATGATATATTCACTCTATTAGTTAGCTCAGATTGCTACAACAAAATATCAGACTTCAACTAAGAAACAATTTGATTCTTAGAGTTCTGAATACTGGAAGGTCCAAGGTGTTTGTAGATTCACTTGCTGTAAGGACCCACTTTCTGGCTCTAGTCTTTCTTCCCTTTCTTATAAAGACCCAAATCCAATCATGGGTGGCCTACCTTTATGACCTTATATAAACCTGCTTGTCTCCCAAAGACCCCATATGAAAACACTCACATTGGGGATTCAGGCTTCAACACAGAAACTTGGGAGGAGCCACAAACATCTAGTTTTTCAGTCACACAGTCACACAGTGAAAATATATTCAGTAATGGTAAATGAACACATTACAACTACCTGCAATATCATGGGTAAATCTAACAATTTTAGTAGTAGTACAAAAATGAAGGTAGATTAAAATACACTAGTGTGTAATTAGTTATACAACATTCAAAAATAGCAGAAACAGATTTGTGCTGTTAGAAGTCAAGATTGTGGTCATCCTTCTGTAGCACAGTGATCAGACCAGAGATACAAAGGAAGCTACTGAGATCATGACAATGTTCCATTTCTTCGATCTGTGTTTTTGTTATACGGGCAAGTTCAGTTTTTAAAATTTCATCATGCTATACATTTATGATTTGTACATTTTCCTGTAGCTTAAAAATAGTTTGAAACTTAATTTGGTGATGAAAGAAGTAAACATCACAACTTTTTTCTCCCAACAACTAACCTCACTTAAACTCTCAGAGGCAATTTGCTTAGTGAAACAACTCTTCCTTCTTGAGCTCAAATCCTCTCTAGACTCTGGGATACTGTTTCAGTCAGCAATTTTACTCCTGTGATCCAACACCTGTCACACACACACACACACACACACACACACACACACACACAGAAACAATTTGGAGGAAAGAAGATTTATTTATTTGTGTGTCTGGAGATTTTAGTCCACATATCGTCCATTTATACCAGATGCCAAACAGGAGCCCAGGGCTACAGGTCTTTAGGGCCTGATGGTGGGAAGTAGAGATAGCAAGGGGGGAGGACAAGGGACATATAAAGTCCCCAAAGCCATGCCCCCAGAGATCCACCTCCAGCACTACCCTGCCTTTAGAGGCCATACCTCCAGGGACCCATCTCTGAGCATGGCTGCCTCCAGAGCATGAGCTCTGGAGGTGTAGTGCGGAGGTAGAACGTCCCTGGGTTCAATCCCCAGTACCACAAAAAAAAAAAATTATAGTCTCAAATAAAAACCTTCATTTGCATTCCATATTTATATACCTATCATCTTATTCCATTTTCTTGGATGTCTCATGAACACTTTAAACACATTATGAATTAGCTCCATAATGAAACTTTTGATTCTTCTATCTAAATGTGTTCATCTACTTTCCATACTTTCTAACCACTTCATTTTTACCCTTTCCTAGTTTCTCTAATCAAATATTACTTTCACACATCAATATAATAATAATTTTAAGTTGTAAATTACATCATGTAATTATACTCCATTAAACATATTCATATATTTTTCATACTTTTATTTATATTTATAAAAGCATTTCTATTCCCACTAGGATATAAGCTCTATGAGGATAGGGATGATATTTATTTTATTGGCCAATTGTGTGCTTATTGTGTATCACAAAACCTGATAGGAAAAAAATCAATATCCCTTCACTTTAAAATAAAGAAAGCTATATAAACTATGCCACTAAGCATGTAGAAAACGCAATTTAAGTGCAAATATATCCCAAATGAAAAAATAGCACCAGAACTTGAAATGACTGAACTTAATGAAAATTTCAAGTATTTTCTGTCACTGTTAAGCTAGTCTTCTCAATATTAAGTATATATATAATTGAGGGGGATCCATATAAAAATAGGGGAAAAAGCCACCACCAATAAATTCTCAAAAGTGGAAATGCAAATGACAAATGCAATAAACTCATGAAAAATTCCAATTTCATTAGCAAACAAAAAGGAAGACATATTAATATTATTTTCTTTGTATTGTGGCGAGCTCAGAAAGGAAGTCATCTCATTCTAGAATAAAATGAGTAAATGATTCTGGAGGAAAGGTTGACCATATGTATGAAAAGTTTAGCAAATTCAATATAACAGAGTGCAATGGCTCTCAAAATAGATGATTTTCAGAAACTTTTTGTTTGCACCAAATATCCTCCTTCTTATATGAGCCTATTCAAATGGCACTTCATTTTAAAATCATTCCTTAACTTTCAATATTTGCCCATTTCTTTTTCTGAAAGTCCTATATTTCCATCCTTTTTTTGCTTCTCACTTTTTTCTTGCAGAATTATTATTTATATCCTGGTATTTCATCTTTTCTATGAGCAATATGCCTAAGTTCTAATTTATATTCTACTGTTACCTTTAAAAATATACTCTATGTGTAAAATATTATGCTAAGCACTTATATATGTGTCATATTTAAGTTGACGTATCCTTATAAGAGATGTTAATATAATTTTATGCCCATCCACAAATGAAGAAATGCAGGTTCAATTTAAGAATTTTACAGTTTACTATTGCAAGGAGAGTCAGAATCTAAATCCAGTTTTTCTTAGTCCATTCAGGATGTTATTGAAAGAAATCATGGACATGGTAACTTGTAAGTAACAGAAACTATACCTCATCATTCTGAAGGATTAGAAGCCCAAGCTCAGGGGCTGACTCAGTGTCTGATAAGAGTCTGCTTTCTAGTTCAGAAGAGCCTGTTATAACCTCGCTGGTAGAAGGCAGGTGAGAGTTCTTGGGCATTGTTTTTAAAGGCACAAATCCCATTCATGACAATTTTGCCTTCGTAACCAAATCACTTCCCATTGTATCACACTAGGCATTAGGACTTAACACATGTATTTTGGAGGACACGATCAGTCCATTGTTTGATATTCGCTAGATTCAACTGCTGCTTATGACACCCTCCAACACACAGCTTTGTGCATAGATATATACTAGAATGCCTGACTAATGAATGCTAGAATCATTGTGATTGCTGACCAAATAATTAATAAATACATATTTGCTGACTACTATATGCAATGTAATGTAGGTTAATTTTAAAAAGAGGAGGGAATTAAATGGTCATGGTTTCAGTTTAAATATTTGTATGTTTCTTGTTAAATGTTTCAGGAATATAAATGATATTTCTACATCAAAACTTCAAAGTTTACTTTGTTAAATATCCCCAAATTAACTGTTTTAGTCAGCATTCTAACCACTGTGACCCAAATACCTGACACGCACAACTTAGAGGAAGGAAGATTTATATGCTCACAGTCCTGGAGATTTCAGTCCATGTTATACCAGTTTTCAAGCAGTAGCCAAGGCTGCAGGTCTTCAGGGCATCATGGCAGAGAGCAGAGAGAGAAGGTCAGAGCTTACATCACCTCACAGTGGCAGGGAAAAGAGAAACTGGATGCTGCAGGGTCAAGTGGGGATGGGTTTGACATGCACTGTCCCTGGCCACACCCCCAGCCACCAAATTCCACCTCCAAGCTCAGCTGCCTTATGTACCACCTGAAGTCTGAGGGATATTTTAAATCCAAACAATAACTCTAAACAAATGTGCCTTTGTTATCTAAATATGGAAGCAATTCACAACCTAATTAGATATATTGATCCACTGTATCAATAAATAAATCTGTTATAAAAAAGAGTGAAAATAAAAATAATAATTATGAGCATTTCTGAAAGTTGATCAAGTTTGTAATGTAATAATTTGTGATATAAGAGTTTTCTTTACTACTATAACCCTAGATCTCTAGAATTATGCAATGAGAATGATGATGAACGTACAGTAAATCCATTTTAAGCAGAGAGCTTCTATTTAAGGTAATACTGAAATAAATCAGCACCGTACTGAGAATGCAGTGTCAAGAGTGATTTTATCAAAACTCATGGTACCACCATGAATTCTCTATGTAATTCAATTCAGTAAGTTGAAAAGTCCAATCAGTATCACCTCCTAGGCAAATAAACAATAAAAAAACTCTACTTTCAAGGACCATAAAATACAACATTAAAAGTGTATAAATAATTATAATAAGAGATGAATGTAAATTAGGAAGATTTTCAAAGTCCTATGGATTTCCTTAGTTCAGGATATAACTAAAGTAAAAACAAAAACTTGGTATTCTTGTATTTATACTACAAGGACACATTTAGTTTTTAGAAAAACATAGGGAATTAATTTTTTATATAATAAGAAGTTAGAAATTTATTGAAAGTTTTTTTTTTCCCCAAAAAAGTGGTATGGCAGAGTCAGTTTGTGTACCATGCTGTATTCTGTTGGGTCACCATTTCATCTAAATTTACAGTTGACTGTTCTCCAATGCACTAGCAACATTTCACTTCAAGGACATAGAACATAAAGGCATTTCTAATAACAGTCCTCAACCAGTGGTGGAAGGAGCTACTGGAGAAATGCTTCAGGAAACTCTGAGATTCATTTTATAAACTTCCTCAGAAGGCTCCTATCAGAATTGAGCACAGAACCCACAGTGGTAACCAAGTTACTCATGCATTCTTTTGTTTTTTTCCCTTCCCTGCTTTTTCCCCTTGTTGCCTCACTACTGCTTTACATAATGATCTGCTAAGTAAGCTGTTCACACTCAAGATATTGCCTAGGGTCCTGCTTTCAAGGCAACTCATAAAAATATAAGTATTATGGTGTAAAACATATGTTTAAAAGGAAGTTACATAAATTAAGAGGTGGTCATTACATGGAGATATTAATTCACCTATCCATCAACAAAGAGCAGATATCATGGGATAGATCACTAGTGAGACCACTTAATGGATATCAATGTTATCGGCAAACGATATAATTTTGTAGGTGGAATGCCACAGAGCTTCTACATGCTGTGTGTATTTATAAAGTACAAACCTAGATTATAGTTTAGTTAATACAGATTTTGTCCCTGAATGTGAGAATAATCATTAATATGGCTGCCTGTCATGACTATCAAGGCAAATTTGAGGTTGGACTCTAACACTGGCATTTGTAATAGATGTAAGAATGATATTCATTAGTCTCACATTGCTATAATGTCTAGTGCAATTTACTTTAAGTCACAAAGGGAGAGAATGGAAGGGGACTAGCAAAGAGAATGCATAGTCAGTAGAAGTTTCTTATACCTGTCTTGGAAATCAGTGTTAAACATAATTTCCATGGTGACCATCTGCTGAACATTGGTAAGGCATTTTTTTCTTCCATGTAAAAATAAGCTAGCACAATTCAGTGCTGTACTTCAATATTGCTTTTACAATATTAAAATTAGCTCTAGGCTTATATCCCTGAAGGGCACTTAAATATAATTTGGTTAACTATCTCCTTCAAAACTTAATATCATTCATGGATTTTAAGGCTTTCAGGCAAGTAGCAAACACATTATCTCTATAAATACCTTATTCTATAATTGTGCCAACAAAAGGATCTTGTGCATTCCAAACTTAGCCTTCCTTGTTAATACTTTTTATAATAGAAAATTTGTATTCAATTTATTTTTACTTCAATAAAGCTGCACCTTGATATTTTCAATTAGAATTATCACATGAGATGAATGCTCTACTACTTCTATTTATGGCAAATAAGATCATTTTCTATAAAGAATGTATTTCAGATTATGATATAAACTTCTTGAGATCAGGAATCCTCTGTTTGTATTTGTTAGTCTGTAAAGTTCCTCTTAGAGACCCTGTATATAATGCTTATTTAGCAAATGTTTGATTATAATAAATTGATTTATAACTATAATGCAATGTCCCAAAGGAATGAAATAAAAGTCAGTGTTATGTTGAAATCTTTGTTGTATCATGCCTTTTCTACTTTGTTTCACATTAGTTCTAGGCTCTGCTGAATATCTTTTATTAAAATATCTTATGCTGTCTTGAATATAATTTTCAGATGCAGTATTCACCTCTCTTATTAGAATAATTTTGATTTCTTCTTTGAGGGAGAAGTCGAATCATGAGATTTCCCTGTAGGATTTATAAGCACCATGGAAAAATAGCATAGCCAGGGAACTGCACATCTGACTCTCTTTGCTGATACACTTTTTTCAAATTGATTGTCTAGTGGAGGCCTAGGGTCATGCTAATTCAAGTGCTCTCAGCAATGAGAGTAAAAGACTTACTAATTTGGAAAAACCCAAAATTCATGAAAATTTCTTTAGATATATTGAAGAGATTCATAATATTCAAGAGCTCAGCAGGCTACCACACTTTTCTTATTTTATCCAAGACTACCTGAATCTCACACGAATTTTACAAAATCTAATATAAACATTTTGTTAAATATATACATAATTATAATCTGATGTTTAAAACCCATGTTTCAATTTGTAAAGTAGATTCCTAATGGCTTCCTTTATTACAAGAAGCTCTTGACATTACCAAATTTTCAGTATTATTGGCTCATTGTCATGTACCCCCAGTGACTGTTCCTAATTTTCTCTATCCTTGAACCCCTAAATGCCAATATCATCTCAAAATAATAACTTAAAAATGATTCGCAGATATATTACCAACTATGTTGTGAATAAATATGGGGAATATCCTATTGTTCTCTTCTCTAAAACAATGCAGAATTATAACAGGAATTTCCCCTTCTCTAATTTTCTTAGATAATCAACTCCCACAATCATACCACCCCCATGGGTATAAGTCTGCATGTATACACACACATGTGCACACACATAATATCTCAGTCAGCATTCTTACTGCTGTTACCCAAGAAGCCTGCTCACACAGGACTTAGAGGAAGGAAATTTGTTGGCTCACAGTTTTTGCAGATTTCTGGGTTTAGTCCATGTCAGGCCAGGTCTGCAGAGCTCAGGGTATGGCAGGGAAGTAGAGAGAATAAAAGAGCAAGGCTCTGCCCTCACATCATGGGGCCAGATGCAAGAGGACAAGCAAGAGGATTCAAAGATTCAAGCACAGTCCCTCAGGCCACACCCCCAGGGACTCATGAGATTACAACCCTCATGACTGAATTATATCAATTCTGAACATTAATACACGAGCTCTTCAGGGGTCATTCTATATAAAAGTAGAACACATAATATTATGTACACATATTTTGTGTATGTATGTATGTATGTGTATAATATATATGTTTTTATTCATAAATCTTACAGACATAGGACTGGCTTCCTATAACCAGAATAGACTTAAGGGGTGTGTACAATGTGCAGTTGCATAAGGTCATATGCTTAGACATCACACTTGTTTTAATATTCTATCACGATATTAAATTCTTAATAATACTTTAATAAGGGGCCATTTATTTTTACTTTCGAACTAGACATGAACAATTATGTAGCTGGCCCTGGGTAGATATAGTCTTTACTTTTATTAATTCTATTTATAAAAATATAAAAGAAATTTGAACTGTATTTGAAACCATTCACATTAGACAGGATGAGCTAAATCATGCTGAAGTTATGAAATGTAATCTCAGTAACTTAAAAACTTAAAAACAAAGATTGACTTCCTGGTCATTCCAGATGATAAATCTGTGTCCACCACGGATCAGCTGGGAACTATGTTACATATCTTCTTATTATTCCTAATTTCTATTTCTAAAATCTATATAGACATTTTAAAATAGGACCTGGAATACAGAAAGGTTAAATGTTACAGTGATAGGAACCCCTACCAGTAGGAAGTAAGCATTCTTCAGTTATGAGAAATACTCCCTTCCCCTTTAACAAAGCTTCTGTACTAATTCAGTGTTGATGCGTGAATAAAGAGTTAGAGGGATTTTCTTTTCTCATGTGAAATCTCTGCTGATGAAAATAATCCCAAATGCTAAATTATGAATGAGTTTTGAATCATTGGACATATGACAGCAAACCCATTGCAGAATTTTAGTTTTCTCACAGCTGTTTGTACCACAAGGCCAACGTAGCTTTAATATTTCCAATAAGAATCATTACTTAAGCTTACATAGTATGCCTGAAACTGGGACATTGTGCACTGACTGAGTCAGCAATCCTACATGACTCCTCATTATTTCTCTTCATCAAGCCACAGTGCATAATCCAGCCACTTGGCACTGTTTTCAATTCTTAGGAATTATGTGCTTTCTCACCTTCACACCTGGGGGAGTTCCTTTGTCTCAATATCCAAGTATTCCGTTCCTTTCTCCCTTTAATCCCAATCATTTGTGAGTATACTTCTTCCTTCCTTCCCCTCCCCTTCCCTTCCCTTCCCTTCCCTTCCCTTCCCTTCCCTTCCCTTCCCTTCCCTTCTCTTCCCTTCTCCTTCCTTCCTCCCCTTCCTTCCTTCCTTCCTTCCTTCCTTCCTTCCTTCCTTCCTTCCTTCTTTCTTTCTCTCTTTATTTCTCTCTTTCTTTCTCTCTTTCTTTCTCTCTCTCTTTCTTCTTTCTTTCTTTCTTTCTTTCTTTCTTTCTTTCTTTCTTTCTTTATGTTACTGGGGATTGAACCCAAGGGCATTCTACCTCCAAGCTACACCCTTAGCCCTTTTTATTTATTTATTTTTGAAACAGGGTCATGCTAAATTGCTGAGGGTCTCTCTACTTTGCTGAGGTTGGCCTCAAAGCCTC
>PVJS01060616.1:0-11203 GCA_004027185.1 Glis glis | reverse complement strand
ACCAGTTCCTGCCCTTACCTCCGCCCCAGGACCAAGCCCTCAAAACCGACCCCCACCTCTGTGTTTAACCCCCTACCCTAATCTTCTAAATAAGGAAAAACTTTCTGTGGTTGGCTGATTCGAAACCAAACTGCAAAAATCTGTTTCTGTACCCCCAGCTTGTTCTATAAAACGGGAGCTGTAAGCTACAAAAGGGGCTGCCGTTCTAGCCTGTGCTGGTGGATGGTAGCCCCGCGGTATTAAAGCCTTGCCTTAATTGAGATGGCGGTCATGGAATTTACACCAGGGATTGAACTCAGGAACATTCTACCTCCGCGTTACACCCCTGGCCCTAGTTTTTATACTTTATTTTGAAACCAGGTCTCATGAAGTTGCGGAGGGCCTCACTAAGTAGCTGAGGCTGGCCATGAACCTGGATCCTTAGGTCTCCGCCTCCCAAGTACTGGGATTACAAGTGTGAGCCACCACGCCCAGCCCCAATGTCTCCTTTCTGCCTAATATTTCTATCTTTTCTGTTCTACCTCATCATTTAGGATACCATTCTTCCTTCCTTGCTATCCCTGAAAACCTTCCTCTAGAACCACTTTTCTTGCTGCTGTTCATGACTTCTATATAAACACTCCCTAAAACAGGGTGGGATCCAGAGAGGTGATGGCATTGTAAAACAGTAGGTCCCAGAATCTACATATGGATGGAGCCAAATACTGAGACACCAAGTCCTCTAAGATTAAATCGCAGGTCAAACTTTGTTAGGTTTTCTGGAGGGGGCTGGGGTCAGGGGTAGATTGCTTACCTCACTGTGCCAGGCCTTGAGCAGCAGAACAGTTTGTGCAATAGTGTGGACTTGGGGCTTTCTCTTCTCCTAGATTAGTTGCCAATTCTCTCACAGCGTAATGTCATTAGTGTAATGTCATCATGTAACAGACCAGTGGAATACCTTGGGGAAGGAAAAAGGCAATCAAGATGAACACACTTAATCCCCTCAGACAAGGGAGGAGGGAGCTATCACTAAATTTTGGGAAGTTGGTTCCACTGGGACTAGAGGCTCTGGGATTACAAGCGTGCGCCACCAAGCCCGGATATAGAAGCCTCAAAAGGAAAAAAAAAAACAACTCTAAAATGGTAGAGGTAAAATTTCACTTCCCTTTTTATTTTATTTGTGTGTGTGTGTGTGTGTGTGTGTGTGTGTGGCACTAGGGATTGAACCCAGGGGCATTCTATCTCTGAGCTACACCCCCAGCCCTATTTTTTATTCTTTATTTTGAAACAGGGTGTCACTTAGTTGCGGAGGCCTCACTAAGTAGCTGAGGCTGGCCACGAACCTGGATCCTCCAATCTCAGCCTCCCAAGTAGTGGGATTACAAGTGTGCGCCACCATGCCCGGCTTCACTTCCCTGTTTAGTATTTGGTATTATCAGTCTTTTTTTGTTTTGTTTTGTGTGGGGTTGTTTTTTGTTTGTTTGTTTTTTTCAGTACTGGGGATTGTACCCAGGGGCATTCTACCTCCGAGCTACACCCCCAGCCCTATTTTTTTTATTCTTTCTTTGGAAACAGTCTCACTAGGTTGGGGAGGCCTCACTAAGTAGCTGAGGCTAGCCATGAACCCGGATCCTCATGTCTCAGCGTCCCAATTACTGGGATTACAAGCGTGGGCCACCATGCCCGGCTTGATATTATCAGTCTTTTTTTTTTTTTGTGGTACCAGGGATTGAACCCAGGGGCATTCTACCTCCGAGCTACATCCCTGGCCCTATTTTTTATCCTTTATTTTGAAACCGGGTCTCACGAAGTTGCAAAGGGCCTCACTAAGTAGCAGAGGCTGGCCGCAAACCTGCTATCCTCCGGTCTCAGCCTCCCAAGTACTGGGATTACAAGCATGCGCCACCACGCCCGACTTATCCGTCTTTTTAAATTTAGACATTCTGTTAGGTTTGAAATGATATCTCACTGTGGTTTAAATTTGAATTTCCTGGATGTTGAATCTCTCTTTTTTTTTTTTTTTTGCAGTACTGGGGATTGAACCCAGGGGCATTCTACCTCTGAGCTACACCCCCAGCCCTGTTTTTTTGTTGTTGTTTTTTATTTGGAAACAGGGTCTCACTAAGTTGCAGAGGGCCTAAGTTGCTGAGGCTGGCCGCAAACATGTGATCCTCCTGTCTCCGCCTCCCAAGTACTGGGATTACAAGCGTGTGCCACCACGCCCATTTTTTAAATTATTGGGCACATTATAATTATATGTAATAGTGGGATTCATTGTGACATATTCATACATGCACTTAACATAATTTGATCAATTGCATTCCTCAGTGTCTCTGCTTTCCTTCTCTTCTCCCTCCCCCCTGGTCTCCTTTCTCTACACTACTGGTTTTCCTTCTATTTTTATGTCCTTTTCATTTTTTTCCCTCTAGGTTCCACATATGAGAGGAAAGCATACCACCCTTGACTGGCTTATTTCACTTAACATAATGCTCTCAAGTTCCATCCATTTTCCAGCAAATGAATGACATAATTTTGGCTGAATAAAACTCCACATTTTCTCTATCCATTTATCTGTTGACAGACCCCTAGGTTGGTTCCATATCTTTACTATTATGAATTATACTGCTATAAACATGGATGTCCCTGTATAGCTATAGTATGCTGACTTTAATCCTTTTGGATATACCAAGGCAAGTTGTATAGCTGGGCCGTGTGGTGTTTCCATTCCTAGTCTGTTGAGAAACCTCCATCTTAGCCCACGCAGTGAGGTCACCATTTCGCACCGGCTTAACCATGTACACAGTACATGCTAAGTGGAAATTGTCCCCACACAAACAAGCTTCCTTGGACAGGATGGGACTGAAAGTTGTACTTTGATGAACTCCTGTTCTCCCTGAAACATTCACCTTGCCCCTCCCTGGTCTTAACATGTGTTTGCCACTCCCTGGTCTTACCTTGTGATCTTTTTCCCATTTGCTTTGTTTGAACCCTTAATATAAGAAGGGCCCTGGCTACAGAAGGCCAGGAGAATTTGTCATCTCTATCTCCTCCCCGACCCCCCAATTATTATAGCAGACTTTGTGTCATTTTCATGTGAGAAGATTATTGACCAGGAAGCTGCCTGATGCAGCGACCTTCCGTGGCAGGAACCACGGAATAATTTTCAGGAAGCTGTCTGGTGCAGCAGCTTTCCATTGCAGGAACCACGTAATAATTTTCAGGGAGCTGCCTGAAAATTATTCAGTAGTCCCGCCAGAGAAGCAGCAACCTTCTCTGGCGGGACTATGGAGCAAGCAGCGTCTGCTAGAGCCCACAATATTTCTATAGTGATTGTACTGATTTACAATCCCACCAACAGTGTATAAGCATTCGTTTTTCCCACATGCTCACCAGCATTTATTATTATTTTTATTCTTGATTGGTGTTCTAACTGGAATGAGGTAAAATCTCATTGTAGTTTTGAATTGCATTTTCTTTTTTGCTAAAGATGCTGAGCAGTTTTTCATATTTTTTTGACCATTTGCATTTCTTCTTTTGAGAAGTGTCTGTTTAAGTTCTTTGCCCATCCACTGATAGGATTATTTGTGTTTTTTGGTAGTAAGTGTTTTCAGTTCTTTTTTTTTTTTTTGCGGTACGGGGGATTGAACCCAGGGGCGTTCTACCTCCACCTACACCCCCGGCCCTATTTTTTATACTTTATTTTGAAACTGGGTCTCACGAAGTTGCGGAGGGCCTCACTAAGTAGAGAGAGAGAGAGACAGGGAGAGAGAGAGAGAGAGCTGAGGCTGGCCTCGAACCCAGATCCTCCGGTCCCCGCCTCCCAAAGTACTGGGATTACAAGCGTGTGCCACCACACTTGGCTCGTGTTTTCAGTTCTTTATATATCCTGGATATTCATACTCAGTCAGAAGATTAGCTTGTAAAGATTTTCTTTTGCTGCGCCCGCGCAGCCTGGGCCAAGTGTCTGCGGAGGGTGTCGGGATTGATCATACAGGGACACAGGCTTGAGGCTAAAAGGGGTCTTTATTGCTCTCCAAGGTCAGGCTTTATACCCTAATCCTGTGAGGGGCGGGGAGCTCTGGAAAGAGGCGGTTAATCACAAGCCAGGGTTTAAGGCGCGGTCACGGCGCTCTTGGAACAGCCTATGCAAACAATTTCCCAGAAGGGAAAGAACATCTTGCTCACCACGCCTATAACGGCTGTTGGGGCCTGTGGGAGTGTCAGGGCCATCTTGTTCCCACATTCTTTCATTCTATAGGGTCTCCATGCTTTTGTTTCCTTTGCTGTGCAGAAGTATTCATTTATTTGTTTGTTTATTTATTTATTCATTTATTGTGGTATTGGGGATTGAACCCAGGGACATTCTACCTCTGAGCTACACCACCAGCCCTATTTTATTCTTTATTTTGAAATAAGGTCTCACTAAGTTGCTGAGGCTGGCTGTGAACCTATAATCCTTCTGTTTCAGCCTCCCAAGTACTGGAATTACAAGCATGAGCCACCATGCCCAGCTGTGCAGAAGCTTTTCAATTTGATGCCATCCCATTCATTAATTCTTTGTGTTATTTCCTGAGCTTCAGGAGTCCTGTTGAGGAAGTCATTACCTGTGCCTATATGTTGGAGTGATGACCCTATGTTTTTCATCTAGCAGTTGCAAAGTTTCTGGTCTAATTCCTGGGTCTTTGATCCCTGAGAGATGGGGATCTGGTTTATTCTTCTACGTATGGATATCCAGTTTCCCCAGCACCATTTGTTAAAAAGGCTGTCTTTCCCCAATGTATGTTTTTAGCAACTTTAGCAAGGATCAGATGCCTGAATATGTGTCTTCTATGATATTCTGTTGGTCTTTGTGTCGGTTTTTATGCCAGTACCCTGCTGGTTTTGTTCCTACAGCTCGACAGTACAATTTAAAATCAGGTATTATGATGCCTCCATCATTGTTCTGTTTGCTTTGAACTTCTTTGGCTATTCTGATTCTTTCCATATGAATATTAAGATTTTTTTCTAGTTCTGTGAAGAATGTCATTGGTATTTTGATGAGGGTTGCATGGAATTGGTAGGTTACTTTTGGTAATATAGCCACTTAATATAAATTTTGCCTGCACATGAACATGGGAAGTCTTTACATCTTCTAATGCTTTCTTAAATTTCTTTCTTCAGTGTTCTATAATTTTCATTGTAAGAGGTCTTTTGTCACCTTGATTAGATTTATCCCCAGGTATTTTATTTCATTTTGATTTTTTAGGTTATTTCGAATGGCATTGTTTTCCTGATTTCTCTTTGAGTGGATTCATTATTGGCATATAGAAAAGCTACTTATTTTTGTATGTTGATTTTGTATCCTGCTAACTTGCCAAATTTATTAGCTCTAGAAAACTAATGGAACTCTTTGGTTCTTTTAAGTATGGGATCATATCTGCAAGTAGTGATAATTTGACTCCTTCCTATTTGTATCCCTTTTTTTTTCTTATTGAGCTTTTTACAGCTTCATTGGCCATTCTTATATCTTCCTTTGTGAATTGTCTGTTATAAACTTCTGTTCATTTAAAAAAAATTTTTTTCTGCCAGGCATGGTCATGCATGCTTTTAATCCCAGTACTTGGGAGGCTGAGACAGAAGGATCACAGATTCCGAGCCAGCCTCAGCAACTTAGAGAGGTTCTCAGCAACCTAGTGAGACCCTGTTTCCAAATAAGAAATAAAGTCAGGCTGGGAGTGTAGCTTGGAGGTAGCATGCCTCTGGGTTCACCCCAGGATCAAATAAAAAATAAATAAAATAAAATTTGTTTTTTTAAATCATTTAGTTGAAGTTGTTTCTGAATATATTTTTCCAAATATGTATTGAAATTATTTTTCCCTAGCCTATGCCTTTTAATGAGAAGTTTTTCATTTTTATGAATTTTAACTTACCATCTTAAAAACTGTATAGTATGTTTCTCTGTTGTAGCTAATAATCGTTAACTTTCAGGTCATGAAGACATTCCGAATCTTGTATTTTCTTCTACTCTTGATATTTTAGCTCTGACACCTTGACTATGCTACTTTCTAAGAGGTGTTTAAATGCACACACACAGTTCTTCCTAATTTATAGACCCCTAATGCCTTCTAGATTTGGCACGTGCTGTGTGCTGTAAATGGGCAGAACACAGGGAGTCGAGCAATTTTCTTTTTCTGTTACAGTAAGGTGTCGATTGCATGGAATACTTCAGAACAGGAATCGATTGCAGGGGCTGCGGGCTTTCCAACTGTTGGTCCGGCTTTCCTTCCGCAAGAAAAATATTTCAACAAGTCTTGACGAGAAGTTGCAAGTTTCTGATGTTTTTAAATAGTTCTGCTCTAAGGTTTTTGGTGCCGGATCCCAGGTTGGCTGGCAGGAAAACATGCAACTTCTCATTGGGTGTTTTCGAAACTACCAGGGGGAATCAGCTGCCAGCTTACTGCTCGGTGGAAGGCGGCACGAGATTCCGGGGTTGGAATCAAAATGCTAATTAAAAGGTCAAGCGAAGCGGCGCTCACGTTTCGGCGTGCCTGCGCTCTCCGCGGGCCGAGCAGACAAAGAGTCAGCTGGGCCCGGCGGCTGCAGACTCCGTCCCGACGGTCTTCCTGAAAATAATTGTGGAATCATGCCTGAAATGCCGGAGGCCATGGAACAGGTAAGTGCGAGCAATTCAAGCAACGGAGCCTTCTTGATTCTTAGTTGCTTTAACAGCGTTGCACCGAACGCCGGGTAAAAGCAGAAAGGGTTCGTAAAGTGCAAACCGGCGCCATTCATTTCCTTAGAGCCTAACCTTGGGATACAGAAGAATAAGCCAACTTGAGTCACTGACTCGGGCAGCCAGGTAATGGGGAGCTCAGCTAAGTATTAATGGGCAAAAATAAAATGCAAAACAGAGCAGCAGCTTCATCTACCAAATTATATGCGATGATGCACGTGAAGTTTATATATAAATAGGGGTTTTGTCCTTTGTCTTTTTGTGACTTGAATCTGCTACCTGTAAGTTCCAGGCTGCTCTCTTTAGACTTGGCTACCTTGTGAATTTGGATGTGGTCTGTAAACTGATGGCGTTTAATTCACATAGACCTTATCCTCATTAAGGAAAATGATGAAAAACGGTACCCAGACCTATGTCCCTAGAACTATACCCCACTTTTCCCTGGCAAGCAGCAAACTAGATTCCTAAATACAGGCAAGTAAACTTTTTGTTCCTTGGGGTGCTGATTATCAAAATGCTGATTGCATATGCAGGACCTTGAATCTACCTGTTGAACGCACCCCCCCCCATTAGATTGGATTGCATCACACGTTGCAACTAAAAACTAAATAAAAATTTCTCGTTTTAAGTGGGGAATGAGAGACCTCGGGTCTTCCCCCCGCCTTTTTCTTTGTTGTCTCCAGACTATGCTAAATTTAGGAACAGTAACAGGCTAGATTAAAAAAATAATAATAAAATCTAATAGGGACTTCAGACTGCCTACGGTTACTGTTCCACAGAAACTTTTATGTTGACATGAATAAGGAAATGAGGGATTTTGGGGGGGGGTTGGAGAGGAAGGAAAGTCAGGTCTGAAATAGAAAAACTTCTTTAAAAGGCTGCTTAGTCTTTAGTTCTAAAATAAGCCAGGAAGGATTTTGAAATAAGGCCTTCTTAGGAAATCCATGCCATAGTCACGTTTTTAAGTCTCCTATCCTTGGTTTCTGAGCTAGAACACTCAGACTGTTGGGTGGAAAGTGGGCGAATCCTACAGGGCTTGTGCCAATTTTCCCCCCACGTGTAAATTTCAGAGGCAAGGCTGGCGGACGGGTGCGTGGGGAGTGGGTGGGTGAGGGTCTGAACTGGTCGGGAATTTAGTGAATTGCCAAGTTGGCCTCCACACTTATGGCTGTTGTTTCTGATTTATTTTTAAAAAGCGATTCAGAGCCGGGCGTGGTGGCACACGCTTGTAATCCCAGTACTTGGGAGGCGGAGACCGGAGGATCCGGGTTCGGGGCCAGCCTCAGCTACTTAGTGAGGCCCTCCGCAACTTTGTGAAACCTGGTTTCAAAATAAAGTATAAAAATAGGGCCGGGGGTTTAGCTCGGAGGTAGAATGCCCCTGGGTTCCATCCCCGGTACCGCAAAAAAAAAAAAGAAAAGAAAAGAAAAAGCGATTCAGGTGGGAGAATGCCCAACCTCCACTCTCCCTTGGTTCTTTTAATTCACTGCTTGCCGGAGATATCCAGCTGCTGCATCTCTTAAGCCAGCCCTTCTCAAAAGGTGGTCTTGACTCCTGTTAAATTCACTAAAAAGTAAAGTCCCGGGTCTACTACCACAGTTGGTCATTCTGTAATTATGGGTAAAGTCAAAGAATCTGCGTTTTTAGGAGCTACCCAGATAATTCATCTCCCTCTCCCCCAAGCTTTTTTAAAATTAGTTAAAAATAGTTTTGAAATTTCACGACCTTTTTTTTAGCAGTTTCTGAGGTGCTAATAACTCAGATGCTAACACTTCTATTTTTATTCCTTGTCTTTACATCTTTCAAAATCCATTGTGTTGATTCTGATGCACAGAGCATGGACTGCAAACCTAGAGTCTAAGGAAGGTTCCAGTTGATCCTTTCCCAGTTAAAAAAAAAACACAAACACAAGATGGGCACAGTTGCTTATGCCTGTAATCCCAGTATTTGGGAAACTGAGACTAGGAGGATCGCACGTGCAAGGCCAGCTTCAGCAATTTAGCGAGATCCTGTTTCAAAATAAAAATTAAAAAAATTAAAGCCGGGCATGGTGGCGCACGCTTGTAATCCCACTACTTGGGAGGTGAGACAGGAGGATCTCAGGTTCGTGGCCAGCCTCAGCTACTTAGTGAGCCCCTGTTTCAAAATCAAGAATAAAAAAGAGGGAGAGCTGGGGGTGTAACTCGGAGGTAGAATGCCCCTGGTTCAAGCCCTAGTACCAAAAAAAAAAAATTAAGGGTGCGAGGGACTGGGATCAGAGGTATAGCACCTCTGGGTTCTATCCCCAGTTCCGCAAAAAGAAGAAAAAAAGGCCTTACAAAATCTCTAAAACAAAACTTGCATTTCTTGTTTGCGGTCAGGGCCTTTGTTTTGTGTGTCCCTTTAAGAGCTGACGCGTGGGCCGGGAGCGTCCTGCGCGCGCCCGCCCCTTCCCAGAGCGTCGGCGGAGCGTGGCCAATCAGCGGGCGCGGCCGTGGCGGCGGAAGTCGGAAGCGGTGGGCGGGGCCTAGGGGAGGCGGGCCGAGAGCGGCCGAGCTGCGGGCCGCGGTGGTCCTGGGCTGGGGGCGCTGGCGGCCGCTGCGGCGGCGGCGAGAAGACGGCGGGCATGGTGGGGCGGGAGAAGGAGCTGTCCATCCACTTCGCGCCCGGGAGCTGCCGGCTGGTGGAGGTGAGGTGCGCGGGGTTTTCCTGGGTGTCGGGGCCCGGGGCGGCGCCGCGAGTTTGTTTACCCCGGCCTCCCGCGTCCGTGCGCGTCCAGCCGCCGCGGCACGAAGCTGCTGCGTCCGGGTTTTGCTTTCAGTCCCGGGAGAAGGGGGCGGAGTCGTTTCAGATTTGATTCCTCGATCTTACCAAGTCCGTAGCTTCGAGGAAGAACAGGGGAAGGTCGCTTTTCAGAAACACCTGTATGGCTCTGACAGTTTACCTGCTGAATCCCTGGTTTGTACAAGGCGCATTATGTTGTGCAATTCACAAACATTACTTTTCTTCTTCTTTTTTTTTTTTTTTTTGCAGTACTGGGGATTGAACCCAGGGGCATTCTACCTCCGAGTTACACCCAGCCCTATTTTTTAATATATTTTGAAACAGGGTCTCACGAAGTTGCAGAGGGCGTCACTAAGTAGCTGAGGCTGGCCGCGAACCCGGGTCCTCCGGTCTCAGCCTCCCAAGTACTGGGATTACAAGTGTGCCACCACGCCCGGCTACAAACATTACTTTTTAAGCTTCTTTGAGACACTGCGGCGTTTTAAACGTGAGAAACCTGAGACCTGGAGGCTCAGGCATTGGCCCAAGTTTATAAGGAAGATTGGAGGAGGGATTCGAATACAGGTCTCTTTGACCTTCTAGGGTTTTGAATCTCTACATTTTGCATGGTGGAAGACAAGGTTGGGGAGATCCATCCCCGTATCCTTCCATCCTTTCCTCCAGTCCATTTCAGGCCCTCTAGCGTTCATCAATCCACAGACTATATCCAGCCTTAAGGATAAGAAGACTGCTAATGCCCAGACCAACGTCTTATAGATATAAGAAAGAATATAGAAGATGGGTGGTTTTTACTAATTTAACATTTTATATTTCAAAAATGTAATGTGTGAAGTGTTTTTAAATCACTTTGGGATTTAGGTAAAGTTATGGTAGATGGACTCTTTAAACCTCTATATTGTTCCTTGTGTCCCAAACTGCTAAGTTCCTGTTATCTATTGGTTCGTTTCCATTTATGTATATGCATACGTGTATATTTGTATTTACATATGTATATGAAGCTTAATCTACTTTCACAGCGGTTTTTTTTTTTTTTTTTTTGCGGTACTAGGGATTGAACGCAGGGGCGTTCTACCTCCGCGCTACGCCCCCGGCCCTATTTTTTATACTTTATTTTGAAACCGGGTCTCACGAAGTTGCGGAGGGCCTCACTAAGGAGAGAGAGAGCTGAGGCTGGCCGCGAACCCGGTTCCTCCTGTCTCTGCCTCCCAAAGTACTGGGATTACAAGCGTGCGCCACCACGCCCGGCCACAGCGGTTTAGTAAAGAAATGAAAATGGCTTTTTATGCTTTCTTTCACTAAAAATGATACAATTAAGAGCTTGGCACATGCTTGCTCTCTTAAAGCCTGTACCTTTAAAATTCACTCATTCATGAGAATGAGAACTGTCCTACAGTTGGTGTTAGAGAAGCAGCTTCTGGTGGTTCCTGTTAAGAATACTGTTTGTAGGATACACCAGAGTGACAGTAGGAGTTAGACCATTCCCATCTAAGTAATCATGATACCTTGGTTTCATAAATTTCAGCATGTCTACTCAAATGTTTGCCACTGTGGGAATTAGTTAGAAAATGATTTTGAAACTGCCTAATTTAAAAGTCCGTAAAAGTAGTAAGGTATTAAGTTAACCACTAAAATTTAAGAATAACTGTCCAGGCTGGACATGGTGGTGCATGCCTGTAATCCCAGTACTTGGGTGACTGAAATAGGAGAATCCTAGGTTTTTTTTTTTTTTTTTTTTTTTTTTTTTTTTTT
>PVJS01060615.1:0-11203 GCA_004027185.1 Glis glis | reverse complement strand
GAGGCCCTCCGCAACTTTGTGAGACCCGGTTTCAAAAATAAAGTATAAAAAATAGGGCCGGGGGCGTAGCGCGGAGGTAGAACGCCCCTGCGTTCAATCCCCAGTACCGCAAAAAAAAAAAAGTAATAAAATCAAGCTGGGTGTGGTGGTGCATGCTTGTAACCCCAGTACTTGGGAGGCTGAGACCGGAGGATACGGGTTCGCGGCCAGCCTCAGCTACTTAGTGAGGCCCTCCTCAACTTAGTGAGACCCTATTTCAAAATAAGGAATAAAAAATAGGGCTGGGGGGTGTAGCTCAGAGGTAGAATGCCCCTGGGTTCAATCCCCGGTACCACAAAAATAAATAAATAAATAAAAATAAAAGTAATAAAATAAAAAGGTTCCTTGAATGTTAAAGAGCAAAGAGAGGGGCTTGTGCATGAATATTTAAGAGTTTCTGGCAAATCAAGAGACCAGAAGGCGCCTGGCCCCTTAGAACTATGGGAAAGGACCCATACAAAAATGTATCACTTGGCTGGGCGTGGTGGCGCATGCTTGTAATCCCAGTACTTGGGAAGCTGAGACAGGGGGATTGCAGGTTCAAAACCAGCCTCAGCTATTTACTGAGGCCCTCCGCAACTTAGCGAGACCCTGTTTCAAAATAAAGAATAAAAAATAGGGCTGGGGGTGTAGCTCGGAGGTAGAATGTCCCTGGGGGTGTAGCTCGGAGGTAGAAGTCCCTGTGTTCAATCCCTAAAGGACCCATACGTACAAGTACCACTTCACTCTTAGGTCAGGCAGCCCCCAGTTGGGGCGGACTAACAAACAACTGTCTACCCAGAACAAGGAAGAGTTACTGGCAGCTGATCGATGTCCTGGGAAGAGGCCAAAGAAATTCCCTTCAAAGGAGCACAAGGCTGTGTAGGACACCCTCGCCCAGGCGCATATATGGTAATATGGTGGTAAAGACGGGGTAGAGAAAACCCAACACCTTTACCCTCGACTCTTCCAAGAGGGAGGAAAGAGTTTCCTTTGCAGCAGCATGTGCTTCTGGGACCGGGCACTCTCGGGGTTAATTTCAGAACTTCCTTTGCACAAAGACACTCGGCGATATTATCTGTATTATGCAACAAGGATGAGCCGAAGCACAGTTTGGGGCTGGACACAATGTCACCCGCTCCGCACCTCTGCACACAATCACACGCAGCCCCCTCCTCGTTCCCCTTGTCCCATGAGCTGCTCATCAGAGCGTCCTCGGAAACGCAGCACGGAGTCCCCACGGCCACATAATTGATGGTGTTGTGAAAAGCGCTTCTCTCGGAGCATAGAAAATGATATTCTGCTTTCGTTTTCAGGCAGACCGAAAGGAAGTCCCCGAGTCAGATGTTTTAACTTTAAGCAGGGCCCTTTCTGACAATCGCAGAAATAGCAACCGTAAATCCAAAGTTCAGAGCAATTCTCTGGTTGAAAGGTTGCTCATTAAGCCGGGCGTGGTGACACACACCTGTCATCCCAGTACTTGGGAGGCTGACACAGGAGAACAGCAGGTTCAAAACCAGCCTCAGCTACTTAGTGAGGCTGTCCGCAAGTTAGCGAGACTCTGTTTCCAAATAAAAAATAAAATAGGGCTGGCGGCGTAGCTCGGAGGTAGAATGCCCCTGGGTTCAATCCCCAGTATTGCAAAAAAAAAAAAAAGATGCCAATCCTGGCACTTGCTCCATTGTCTCCTCAAGACCAAAATAAGGAAGCCAATCGAAAGCTCAGAAATGGCTAGAGAACCTGAGATTTGGTGGGCAGAGAGCGTGTGGTCCAAATGCCTCATTTTATAGGTGGTTGGAGGTCACACATCCACAGAGTGGAGAAAACTAGACCCAGGAAGACCATGGGTTCCAGACACCAAGACCAGTACTTACAGGAGCGGGGGAAAGGATGTTTATTTTTTGTTGAAAAGTTAAAGTCCAAGCCACGCACAGTGGAACACAGTTATAATTCCAGGGATTTGGAGGTTGAGGCAGGAGGATTACAAGTTCGAGGCCAGCTTGGGCAACTTAGCAAAATACTGTCTCAAAATCAAAAATAAAAATGCGCCAGGTGTGGTGGCGCATGCCTATAATCCCAGTACTTGGGAGGCTGAGATAGGAGGATCGCAGGTTTCGAGGTCAGTCTCAGCAACTTAAGAAGACCCTCAGCAATTGAATGAGACCCCATTTCAAAAATATAAAATAAAATAGGGCTGGGGGTATGGTTTGGAGGTAGAATGTCCCTGGATTCAATCCCCAGTGCCAAAAACAAAACAAAATAGGGCTGGGGGTGTAGCTCGGTGAGAGAGCACCCCTGGGTACCCCACACACACACAGGTCAAGTCCACCCCAGCCTAAGGAGACACCCCTGTGCCCATACAGCCTAAACCACAAGGAACCAGCAAATCAAGTTAGGTCAATATCCTCAGAAAGATAAGCGTCACTACGTCTGAGAAACTGACTGCAGGACCAAGTGTCCCAACCCTGGCACTAGTGGCATTTTAGAGCACACTGTTCTTTGTCGTGGGGGCCCTTTCCTGCACACTGTAGCGTGTTGAGCAGAATCCTGGGCCTCTGCCTGCCAGATGCCAGCAGGAGCCCACTCCCGCCCACGTCACCTGTAGACGGGACAACCAGAAATGTCTCCTGCCACCATCGGTGTCCCCTGGGGGGAGGGCAGGATCATGCCCCCCGTGGAGAAAATTGCTTGGAGACATAAGTTTGTTTGGTTTGGTAATGGGGATTGAACCCAGAGGCATTCTATCCCCAAGCTACACCCCAGCCCGATTTTTTATTTCTTATTTTGAAGCAGGGTCTCACTAAGTTGCTGAGGCTGGCCTGCGATCCTCCTGTCTCAGCCTCCCAAGTACTAGGATTACAGGCATGCACCACCACACCTGGCTTTTTTTTTTTTAATCTTGAAGATCTTTTGCAAGCATTTATCATTATACAACTTGGTAGCAATGATGCGAAGCAGGTATTTTTATACCGAGTCTGCGGAAGAGGAAACAGACGCACAGATGTTCCAGGTTTGGCCCGTACCCACAAAGCAGTCAATCAATACTGGGTGCTCGGGAGCCCCCGTCCTGTGGCTCAGCAGGGCAATACCAGGGCCACCAGAGAGCAGCTGTTTCCCTTGAAATAGGGTCTTGCTAGGTTGCTGAGGGTCTCACTAAATTGCTGATGCTGGCCTCAAACCTGCGATCCTCCTGTCTCAGCCTCCCAAGTCCTGGGATTACAAGCATGCGCCACAATACTCAGCTCACTCCTTTTTATTAACACTAACAATTTCCCAAGTTGCGTGTCCTAGGGCGCTGGACCGAGACACATCTCAAAAGCCATCCAAAAGAACAGCGTAATCCATTTCTAAGTGGTCCTCACCGCGCCATCTAGAGCAAAGGGACTTTCAAAGCAATGTGCCAATTCAAAAAAATATTTAACCAGTTGAGAGGTCTGAAAAATTAGACCCTTCTCAGAAACAGCCTGCAATCTTCAAAGGGAAATAAAATGCATATATGAGTTACTTCACTCAGCAAACATTGTGTGAACACTTCCTCTGTGCTAGGTGCTCTTGTGGATGAAGAAAAAAGAAAAACACAGAAAGGTCCATGAGGAAAACAGAGATCAAGTGTTGCTGTGGCATTTCAAATGACAGAAAGAGCCGGGTGTGGTGGCACACGCCTGTAATCCCAGTACTTGGGAGGCTGAGACAGGAGGATCACAGGTTCGAGGCCAGCCTCAGCAACTTAGTGAGGCCCCCCGCAACTTAGTGAGACCCTGTTTCAAAATAAAAAATAAAATAGGGCTGGGGGTGTAGCTCAGAGCTAGAATGCCCGTGGGTTCAATCCTCAGTACCTAAATAATAATAATAATGATAATGATAATAATAACAATAATTAATAAATAAATAAAATAGAACTGGGGGTGTAACTCAGAGCTAGAATGCCCATGGGTTCAATCCTCAGTACCTAAATAATAATAATAATGATAATGATAATAATAATAATTAATAAATAAGTAAAATAGGGCTGGGGGTGTAGCTCAGAGATAGAATGCCCCTGGGTTCAATCCCCAGTACTGCAAAAAAAAATTTTTTTTCTTCAAATGACAAAAACAGTCAGGTGAGGTGGCACAGGCCTGTAATCCCAGGTCTTGGGAGGCTGAGACAGGAGGATTGCAGGTTCAAAGCCAGCCTCAGCAACTTAGTGAGACTCTCAGCAACCCAGTTAGACCCTGTTTCCAAATAAGAAATAAAATTGGGCTGGGAGTGTAGCTTGGAGGTTGAATGAATGCCTCTGGGTTCAATCCCCAGTACCACACACCCACCAAACACACACACACACACACACACACACACACACACACAAACACACACACAAAGACAGATTTTCAAGCATGAGGGGAAGGCTTCTCAGAGGAAGAAATATTTGGACTAGATCCTAAAGAACAGAAGGATTTGGCAAGGGGAATATAGAGAGGGTGAGGAAGAACACAGCAAAAAGCAGGTAACCACACACACACACACACACACGCACACGCACATGCACATACACACACACACACACATGGCAAATAAATGAACGTCTCTAAGTCTGAACGTTGTATCCACTTTTTCTGTTCAGAAATATGTGCCCGGGATGCTTTTAAGCTGTTTCTGCAAACTGAAATTGCTTCCCAGATAAAGCTCCCCCCAAAATGCAAATGAACATGAAGGTACTGGGAGGCCAGAGATATTTTCTGTATGTTCAGATCTTTCTGATGAGTAACACCATCGCAAGCAGTCCGGAGATTCTGCTGAGGAGACAGGTCCTAAAACATTATAAAACATCCATTCCTCAAGGTATCTGGTAACAGCCGGTTAAAATGTGGCTGTGGAGTCGGACATGGTGTAATCCCAGTACTTGGGAGGCTGAGACAGGAGGATGGCAGGTTCGAGGCCAGCCTCAGCAACTTAGTGAGGCCCTCCGCAACTTAGTGAGACCCTGTTTCAAGATAAAAAAAGAATAAGGCCGGGCGTGGTGGCGCATGCTTGTCATCCCAGTACTTGGGAGGTGGAGACCAGAGGATCTGGGTTCGCGGCCAGCCTCAGCTCTCTCTCTCTCTCTCTCTGTCTCTCTCGCTCTCTCTCTACTTAGTGAGGCCCTCTGCAACTTCGTGAGACCCGGTTTCAAAATAAAGTATAAAAAAAAAAAAGGGCCGGGGGTGTAGCTCGGGGGTAGAACGCCCCTGGGTTCAATCCCTGGTACCGCAAAAAAATAATAAAAAACAATAAAATAGGGCTGGGGGTGTAGCTCAGGGTTCGAATGCCCCTGGGTTCCATCCCCAGTACCACCAAAAAAAACAAAAAGCAAAAAATGTGGCTGTGGCCAGATGTGGTGGTGCACGCTTGAAATCCCAGTACTTAAGAGGCTGAGACAGGAGGATCGCAGGTTCAAAGCCAGCCTCAGCAACTCAGTGAGGCTCTCATCAACTTAGTGAGACCCTGTTTTCAAAATAAAAAATAAGCCGGGCGTGGGGGTGCACGCTTGTAATCCCGGTACTTGGGAGGCTGAGACAGGAGGATCGCAGGCTCACGGCCCGCCTCAGCTACTTAGTGAGGCCCTCTGCAATTTACTGAGACTGTGTTTCAAAATAAAAAATAAAATAGGGCTGGGGGTGTAACTCAGAGGTAGAATGCCCCTGGGTTCAATCTCCAACACCACAATAAATAAATAAATAAAATAATATCAAATGTAAGTTCAGATTCCATGAGTCCTGAGAGGGGCCTGCGGGCCTACAAATGCTAAAAAATTCCCAGGTAAAGCAAATAATGGTGGCTTGGAGATTACACGTCAGGGAGCAACAATGTAGAAGAGCGTTTCTCCAACTTTTGATTGTAACCCACAGTCAGAAAAATATTGAAATTACACCGGACATGGTGGCAAGCACCTGTACTTGGGAGGCTGAGACGGGAGGATTGCAGGTTTGAGGCCAGCCTCAGCAATTTAGCGAGACCCTCAGCAACTCAGTGACACCCTGTTTCAAAATTAAGAAGTGAAATAGGGCTGGGGGTGTAGCTCAGAGGTAGAATGTCCCTGGGTTCAATCCCCAGTACTATTAAAAAAACAAAAAGCAAAAAAGATTCTTTTCCTACTGAAGTGAATTGCAACCCCAGGTGAATCACATGATTAACTAGACAGTCTAGAAACCTGGGTTTTCCCCCCTACCTAGTGCCCATCTGGTATGTGGTTTTGCCAGCCTCTCCAGAGTCTCTTCAAAAAGGACAATGGAGTTCAGTGGTGTTTAAACCACACTGGGAGATCCAGGCGTGGTGGCGCACGCTTGTCATCCCAGTACTTGGGAGGCTGACACAGGAGGATCGCAGGTTCGAGACCAGCCTCAGAAACTTAGTGAGACGCTCAGCAACCTAGCGAGACCCTGTTTCCAAATAAAAAAATCAAAAGAGCCCGGAGTGTAGTTCAGAGGTAGAAAGCTACTGGTTTCAATCCCCAGCACCATAAAACAAAACACAAACCAACAGAAACACTGAGGATTTCATCAAAGCTTAGAAATCCTCAGGGAAATCCTGCTCATTTGCAAAATCCAGCCCCCTCGCTACGGGACCTTGACGCTGCCTCCCTCACCGATTCCTGGCACTCTGGCTCAGCTATGGCCAACCAAGTCTGTGGCCCTGACTCCAACAGGTCCCGCCTGGTCCTGCCACAGGACCTGTGCGCCGGCTGCTTTGGACTTTGAAACATCCCCTCTCCAAGATATCCACGGGGCTGACAGGCAGGTCACCGCTCTGCGCAACTGTCACCGCAGGAAAAAGCCCATCCTTGATTTCAATCCTAATTATCCCATTCACTTCTCCCCCTTACCCTGTTTTGTTGTTGCTGTTCATTTTTTTTAGTGGGGTCATATAGACATAACAGAAAATTTACCACTTTTAAGTATTACAATTACGTGGCCAAGCCAGGTGTGGTGGCACACGCTTGTCATCCCAGTACTTGGGAGGCTGAGACCGGAGGATCTGGGTTCGCGGCCAGCCTCAGCTACTTAGTGAGCCCTCTGCAACTTAGTGAGACCCTGTTTCAAAATAAAGAATAAAAAATAGGGCTGGGGGTGTAGCTCTGAGGTAGAATGCCCCTGGGTTCAATCCCCAGTACTGCCAAAAAAAAAAATTATGTGGCCAAGCATGGTGGCACGCACCTGTTATCCTGGTACTTGGGAGGCTGAGACAGGAGGATCACAGGTTCGAGGCCAGCCCCAGCCCCTTAGCAAAGCCCTCAACATCTTAGCAAGACCCAGCTTCAAAAGAAAAACTAAAATAGGGCTGGGGTGTAGCTTGGCGGTAGAACACCCAAGGGTTCAATCCCCAGGACCACACACACAAAACAAGTATTCCAATTCTGTGGCACATTCGTATTATTGTACAACCCTGGCCACCATCTAGTCCCAGCACTTTTCCATTTAGTTTGTGTACAAACTAAAGCTCTGCACACATTAAACAAACCTCCTCTATCCCTATCCCCCCAGCAGCCACCATTTTATATCCTGGCTCTATGAATTTGACTATTCTAGTGATCGTAGAGAAACAGAATCTTACAACACGTGTCCTTTTGTGTCTAGCACAAGGTTTTCAAGGTTTGTCCAGGTTGTAGCATGTGTCAGAATTTCCCTCCTTTTAAAACCTGAGTAATAGCCGGGCGTGCTGGTGCACGCTTGTCATCCCAGTACTTGGGAGGCTGAGACTGGAGGATCGCAGGTTTGAGGCCAGTCCCGGCTACTTAGTGAGGCCCTCCGCAACTTAGTGAGACTGTGTTTCAAAATAAAGAATAAAAAATAGGGCTGGGGGTGGAGCTCAGAAGTAGAATGCCCCTGGGTTCTATCCGCAGGACCACACACACACTCACAAATCAAAGCTGAATAATACTCATCTATAGGTCACACTGTGTTTATCCATTCATCCATTGATAGATACTTGGGTTGTTTTCACCTGTGGGCTACTACCAACAAGGCCGCCATTAACACGGGAGTACAAATAATCGCTCAAGTCCCTGTGTTCTATTTCTTTAGGTATAGATCTACAAGTGGATATGATCATCCTATGTTTAACATTTATTCATTCATTCATATTCATTTATTTATTTATTTATTTATTTGTATTGGGGATTCAACCCAGGGGCATCCTAACCTCCGAGCTATATCCCCTGGCCCTTTTTATTTTTAATTTTTTTTTTGGAAACAGGGTGTCGCCAAGTTGCCCAGGCTAGCCTTGAACCTGCGATCCTCCTGTCTCTGCCTCCCAAGTAGTGGGATTACCGGCCTGCGCCAGCGCGCCCAGCTCTGTGTTTAATTTTCTTTGAGGATCATCCGTTCTGTTTTCTGAAGCGGCTGTGTCCTGTGCGCTCCCCACTAGCAGGGCACAAGGGTCCCATCCTCTCTCTACCCTTGCCAACGCATGTGTTCTACTCCCCTTACCTTCTTTATTTTTCTCTGTAGGACTTACTACCCGTCATACTATAATATGTCCTTGCTTATTTATTTATTTTATTTATTTATTTATTTATTTATTTGTGGTACTGGGGATTGAACCCAGGGGCATTCTACCTCCGAGCTGCACCCCCAGTCCTATTTTTTATCCTTTTATTTTGAAACAGGGTCTCACTAAGTTGCAGAGGGCCTCACTAACTAGCTGAGGTTGGCTGAGAACCTATGATCCTCCTGGCTGAGAACCTATGATCCTCCTGTCTCAGCCTCCCAAGTACTGGGGTTACCGGCATGCACCACCATGCCCGGCATCCTTGCTTATTTATATTGGCTGCCTCTCCCCAGCTAGAACTTAACCCTCTTAGGAACAGGACTGTTTGCTCCTTGCTGTGTCCCAACACACTTTGCAAATAGCAGGTGCCTGAGACTGTTCAATAAACAATAAAACACTTGAATCACAACAACTTTAATGGGCACTAGAGTCTGTTAAATAGATTTATCACACCAAGTGCCTTAAACTATGTCCAGTTTAGAGAATCTCAATGTTTAAAAGGTGATGGTTTAAGCCAGGCATGGTGGCCCAGCACGCTTGTAATCCCAGTACTTGAGAGGCTGAGACCCGAGGATCTGGGTTCGCAGCCAGCCTCAGCTACTTAGTGAGGCCCTCCGCAACTTAGTGAGATCCTGTTTCAAAATAAAGAATGAAAAATAGGGCTGGGGGTGTATCCTAGAGGCATAATGCCCCTGGGTTCAATCCATAGTACTACAAAAAAAAAAAAAAAAGGTGATGGTTTAAGCCAGGTGTGGTGGCCCAGCATGCTTATAATCCCAGGACTTGGGAGGCTGAGACAGGAGGATTGCAGGTTCAAGACCAGCCTCGGCAATTTAGTGAGACCCTCAGCTACTTAGCAAGACCATGTTTCCAAATAAAGAATAAAATGGGCTGGGGGTGTAGCTCAGAGGTAAAAATGCCCCTGGGTTCAATCCCCAGTGCCACCAAAAAAAGTGATGGTTTTAGCAGCTTATGAATCTCATCCTCATCGACAATAATCTCCAAACCACAGACACTATGACAATGGAAGGAATCATAAAAGCATGGCATTCCTGTCACTGACTTCAAACCCCATTACGTTCATCCAAAGAGCCACACAAAACCTTAAGACAGCAAAAGCCAACTCAAGAACTGCGTGCACTTTTGGTTAATAGAAAGCCCGCAAAGGCAATGTGTTTTATTTCAAAAGATCAAACCAATAGCAAACAAGACGGGACACTGGCCTTGTGTAGACTCCTTAATTAGATGTAACCAAGGGCAGCTTGGCCTAGAAACCTAACTCCAGGCCTACTTTTATTTTGGATTTTTTTTTCTGTTGTTCATATTTGGCGTTTGTTGTTTCATTTGATTTGTTTTTTTAAGAGCTGCTTGTGAAAGAAAAAAAACCAGACGGAATTTCCATGAGCTCATTATAAATGAGCTAAAAAGCCACGCGGATTTTTTTCTTGAAGTCAGTTGGTTGTATACCAGTGGATCACAGTCAAAGCCCCCTCTCTCCCTTAAGGTCTTCCTTAGCTGAAAATACCTTGAGGAAAAAGACAAAGGATTTTTTTTTGTTAAGTTTATCTATTTCTTCTCCTCCAAGAAAGCATTCCATGTCTTATTCTTCAAGAAAAGATGTCACCGGGTGTGGTGGTGCATGACTGTCATCCCAGTACTTGGGAGGCTGAGACAGGAGGATCGCAGGTTCGAGGACAGTCTCAGCAAGTAGTGAGACTCTCATCAACCTAGCAAGACCCTGTTTAGAAATTTTAAAAAAATAAAATAAAATAGGGCTGGGGGTGTAGCTCGGAGGTAGAATGCCCCTGGGTTCAATTCCCAGTACCACCAAAAATAAATAAATAAATACATAAATTCTCCAGCTGTTAGGATGAAGAAACCTGACCCTTCCAACATGCTCAGATGTCTTGATATAAATAATCCCGATGTACTTGAATCGGGTGCAGTGGTGCACAGCTGTATTCCCAGCTACTCAGGAGGCTGAGGCAGGAGGATCACAAGGATTGCCAACCTGGGCAACTTAGTGAGACCCTCTCTCAAAATACAATCAAAAGGGCAGGGACTGCAGCTCCGTGGTAGAGCACCCCTGAGTTCAATCCCCAGTATCACAAAAAATAAATTTTAAAATACACACCTGGGGGCGGGGAGGGAGAATTAATGACGGAATCACTTCCATTGACGTTATGTACATATGTGAAATTATCAATGCCAATCTTAATATCCTGTATGGGGAAGGGGGGAGTGGGGATGGGGCTGGGGGGAAGCTCACCAAGTACTGCGTGCATGTATGTCACTCTCTCTCTGAACTACATTATGATGTGAAACTACAATGCACCAATAAAGGTATATAAAAAATAAATGCAGGAAAGTATGCTTTTTCCAAACACACACTCATACACACACATACCCAACATACAGCTTTCCGAAATGAACTCAATTCCTCATGGAACACCTCCTCAAATATGCACACTCTTTTATTTTTGTCTATGGCCCCATTATTGCCTGCTTCTATCAAGGTATATACAGTTAGCTTGTCATTGATAAGACATAAGTAAGAGTTACTTCATTAAGAGCAGTAAGTTGCCGGGCGTGGTGCTGCACGCTTGTAATCCCAGTACTTTGGGAGGCGGAGACCGGAGGATCCGGGTTCGCGGCCAGCCTCAGCTCTCTCTCTCTCTCT
>PVJS01060614.1:0-11204 GCA_004027185.1 Glis glis | reverse complement strand
GAGGCGTGGGTGCTGGAGGTCACCTGGGCCCCAAGGGATGCATGCGGGCTCCAGGTCTTGGGTGGCATCTCCAGAGGGTGCCCGGGCTCTGATGCGTAGTGCTGAGGATCGCATGTTGGCCCCAGGTAGGAGTGTAGGCTCCAGATCTCGGGGGCGGCACTGGAGGGTTCTCTGGCTCAGAGGCACAGTGCAGAGGTTTGCGTGTGGGCCGAGGGGGGCATGGGCTCCAGGTCTCAGGTGGCGGTGCCTGAGGGTACACGGGCTCTGAGGCACAGTGCAGAGGATGGTGTGTGGGCCCCAGGGAGGAGTGCGGGCTCCGGGTCTCGGGTGGCAGTGCTGAAAGGGTATTTTGGTTCTATGTTTGAATATCTCACATAGAACAAGGATCTGACCTTTCCAAGCTATAATTCTCTCATTTGTAAAATTTAATTAATTATATAATCCACATATGATGGTCATCAAAATAAATTAGATGCCAAAAATAACATGTTTCACATATTTCTTGTTGCAGAGGAAACACACTTATGTATGTGTATGTAGGTGTGTGTATGTGTAACAAACATACTTAGACAACAGATATTTAAGAAGATAGAATCCTCGATACGCACAAAGAAACATGGTTTAGCATACCTGCTGGAGGTAGCAATAGGTATAAACTTACCTGTTGGAATTGCATACTCCTAGGAGCTGCAGAACCAACTATAGGTATAGAAATGCCTTAGTCTCCCCTCCCCTATTTCCTTTAGTCTTCTCTCACACCAAATGACAGTAAACTTAAGTAAATTCAGATTGCACCAATCCTGTAGACTTTCTGAATTTTAAGTTATATATGATACAATACTATGCATGGAAATCTCTAAGTGTTTGGTTTTATTTTATTTTCCCTCATTTAATATCCCTGCATTATGATTACATGACATCAACTGTTACAGTATTACTGGTTAAGGGCAGATAATCACAGGGAACTCTGTGACAGTTAGCAAAATTCCTGAATAGGAATAATAATGTTTGTTATTTAGAGGGCACCTTTTTTTCTCAAAAATTGCTCAAGTGGTGTTATTTTATGATATCTCTTTGTAGTAAGTAGGGGACAATACTAACCATTTATTGAATTAGATGACACAAAAGGGAGAGATTTCAATCCCCTGAAATTCAAGGACCAATAACACCAATGACATTAGAATTCAGACACTTAAAACTGAACCTCAGTCTTTCACTGAATTGAGTGTCAGTTAAACATGAACTCTATATTTTTGCATCTAGAAAGGGCATGCTAGCCCAAAATCCAGAGTTGTATTCCAGGGTATTATTATTGCAATGCTAAGAAAAATATTATAATGGTAGAACCCAATTTTGCTTTCCAATATAAACTTTTTCTTGAGCCTTCAGATTAGAAAGATAACAAAACACTGATACAAAATAGCACATATGAATATAAAGGAAGGTAAGCCTCTTTTGATAGTATAAATAAATGAGTGGCATTACTTATTTTAGAGGAAGGTATATGAAATTATTCTGGTGAAGTGAAATATTAGCAAGTCTGAAAATAGAAAATTCAGAACTTTTTCTTCCACACTGTGACATATTCATTACAGATGTTATTACTGGGGTGCTGGTACATGTTTAACAACAGGGTCTCAGGGGAAACAAACAGTCATGATTTATAGCATTTGTCCATTTAGGTTGCAAATATTCCCACCATGGTCAATTTTGAGCTGAACAAAAATTTGGAAAAGATATGAGCTGACTTCAGCGCGCCATTGGATGCTATCTTCTATATCGTATTTTTATGACTAGTTGTGGTAGCCATGTGAATATACATTGAAGACCTCCAACTACAGATATAGTAATTAACCAAAGAGGCCAGCTAAGTTCTATGGAACCATCATATTTGTGCCGAGGCCACAATTCCCAGGATGGCTGCCAGCTAATGGCAGGATGACAGGGATACTAAGGCAGGCCCATTTGTGGAGGACAAGTCCTTTGACAGCAGATTTTGGCTCAGTGCCTTCCCAATGGCTTTGCCAGACCTTTCTTAGACTGTTTGGCCATCTGGAACACTTCCATCCAACCTCTGTTTCCTCTCTCCTTCTCATTCAGGATGAGACCTGCATTAGGATCTCCAAGACTTTCCAATTTTCTCTGACAGATGTTTCCCATAATAACATCCTTGTATGCTTAATCTATTTTATTGTCTCTCCCAAAGGGCCTGGACTAACATTCCATGTATCATTATGTAGCAGAAAAGGACTGTTACCTCATTCATATGCACTGGGTCTATTTGAAGGCTGTAGCTAGAATAAAGACGACTTACAGGCACCAGTGATTTCATAACACAAGCATCCCTTCTCCTAAGCTCAAGCAGCTCAGGGACAGGCTGGACATGTAGGGGAGTTAACTGCTCCGCAGAATAATTCTCATCCAATAAAAGATGGGAAGTGGTAGATAAAGGGTCCAGTTCTCTTGATTCTCCATGTGATTATTCTGAATTATGTTTTACAAGGTTTTACAGAAGATTCCCAATCGCTCCATGCTGTAAGTTGCCAATTGACCTACCTTTCTTTGGCAATCTTCCCTTCCCCATCCCATGCCCATAGGAAGGCTTTCAAGGATCACTTCCCAAATAAACAACTTGTACCCAAATTCATGTGTTTGGTTCTGCATTAGGGCAAACCTAAAATAAGGTACATCACCAAAATCAAGTGAGTTAATATTTGCAATTGCTTTATTTGCATAAAAAAGCAGGAAAAAAAGAGTAAATGGGGGAATCTAGCCAGGTATAAGGAAACAGAGAAGGGACATGGCACACTGTGGAGTGCAGGCTCTATCTAAAGAGGGTGGGAGCACAGCACTCTTCATTTTGCTGAAATTTTGACCTGGAAAGCTGGGTAATAAATAATAATAAATAAATGAGAAGTAATAAATTCAGAAAATATATATGTCAATAAAACACTAGTATTTTTGAAAAGCCATATAGTCAAAATAATACATCTCTTTTCTATGTATAAAGGGGACCTCACGTTTATGATCAGTGATTAGAGTTTCTGGACAGAGTTCCTGGTAGATCTAACATGTATGAATGCAAGAATAAATGGCACTCCTTTGATGCTACTCACTTTCAACAAACTTCTTGATATTCTTGATCTTACCCTGTTCTGATTTTTTGTACTTCTTGAGAGAATCCCAGGGCTTGTGGCCTATCAAATCCAATAAGAAAATAGTTGAGTCAACACAGCATCGAGTGCCTTGCATGGTCTACTTATTTGAAGGAATCAAGAGATATAAAGAGTTTTATTCTCTCTCAAGCATAAAACCTCTGATGTTCCAAGAAAAGAGGCAAATGCAGAGAATTCTTGGTTCTAAATAAAATGTCACTAACTTAAAAAGCAACCCTTGAAGAAAAAATTTCCTTATGATAACTTGAAATGCATAAACCTCTCTTTGCTTTCAAATTATAATTGCTGTATCTATTTTGTCTTTCTCTTTTCTGATAATTTCTTTGCTATTGATAAATTATAACCTGCTGTTGTCACTCCAAATCTCTGATGCTACAAACATTCTCCCTTACCTTTCTTGTACCATTTTCTTATCCCTCTTTTCTTTCTATTCTTCTCTCTCTCTCTCTCTCTCTCCTGTGATACTGGGAATTGAACCCAAGGACATTCTACCTCAAAACTACACCCCCATGCCTCTCCTTTTTTTTTTTCTCTTTTTTTGCGGTACCGGAGATTGAACGCAGGGGCGTTCTACCTCCGCGCTACGCCCCTGGCCCTATTTTTTATACTTTATTTTGAAACCGGGTCTCACGAAGTTGCGGAGGGCCTTCACTAAGTAGAGAGAGAGAGACAGGGAGAGAGAGAGAGAGAGAGAGAGAGAGAGAGAGAGGAAGAGAGAGCTGAGCCCCATGCCCCTCCTTTTTTAAAACAGGGTCTCCTTAAGTTGCTGAGGCTAGTCTTGAACCTATGATCCTCCTGTCTCCGCCTCCTTCTTTTCTTACTGCCTGCTTATACTTTATAAAACTTAGCTTGAATATTACCAGCTTAGTGAAATTTTACCTCTTTGAGCACCTAGGCAGAGTTTGGAATGCTACATGTCCAAAACATTTGCATAAATTTCTTTGATAATGTTCATATTGTATGATTATTATTTGTGTTACTGTCTACTCCTCTACCCAGGAATCATGTTAAGAACTGGGTGGTGCACTTTTTTATTACAATGTCTGGCACCTAGTTAGTGATGGAGACATTTCATGAATGGATGAAACTCCCTGTCTTAACTTCCATTCCTTCTTCCTGTTTCCATCTTCCCCATTATCCTCTGCTCTCATGCTAGCAGAGCTTCTGATGACAGCAGGGAAGCTGTATTGTGAGGTCTATTCCATTCTACCCCACAGGCCCTGGCATTTCTTTCCTTTTCCACTTTCCCATCAATGCCTTGAATAGAAGTACAATGGGGAGGAAGACGAGAAAGCAAAAAAGACGCAGATGGATGAAGCATCAATAAATGCAAATTTGACAGTTATGAGGGATTTGGACTCACTTATTATTGGAGCAGTAGATTTACTCTTGACACTATAACTTAGCCTCACAAACACCCTTAGAGATAAGGAGGGTAAATGTTATAATCCCAGTTTAGAGATGAGGATGCTAAGGAGTGAATGATGACCTAATATATTCTACTCATCCCTTCCATATTCTTACATATCGCCATGGGTGATTCTTCCAATTTAAAGGCCACACCCCCCCTCCTGTCTTCTCTGACAGTCTCCAGTCCATCTCCTTATTTTTTTAAATCATTGGTTCTTTGCTGTTATCTCTATTAGCCAGCTGCCCTGAAAATCAAATCCAGTGACAACTTGGCCAGAATAAATGAGGAACCTGCTAAGTAATGTCACAAGCCTTCTTCTGTAAAAAGAATTCAGGGTTTCTTGACATCCATCTATCAAGACAGGTTGAAGCTAATAAAATTAGGCCTCCTACAATACAGGTGGATGGGCTGGCCGACCCTGTATCTCAAGTGATTCATGGTAATTTGTGGTTCTTTGTGATAATTAGAAGTCCCACAGGAGGAACAAGCTAAATAATTCCCTCCAAGTGATGGATGCTGTCAGGAAGCATACCTTATGTACCTCTATTTCTCTATGCCTCTCTAATCAAGTATTGGGAGTAGCTTGTTCTGGAAGACAATGTGTGGCTTAAAAATGACAAGGTGAGAGGGAAGCTAGCAAGAATCTATGGCTGCCTTGAGTCCCACATCTGTCCTTGAACCACATGTGGAAGCATCCCTATTTGTCCATAGCTGAGCTTAAGGCAAGACATACATATGACCTTCAAAATGCTGTGCTCTTCTAGAAGGGCTGGGGTGGAGGAAGAATAACAAGATTAGTAGGGAAGGATTTCTACTTCTGGGAAGGTAGAGTTAACATATGTTTCCCTATTCTTCCCACTAAGTACAGCCATTCATCCTGGATATTATACATGACACAAATGTCAGAAGATTGTGAGAGGTGGATAGAAGGCAGACTGGCCAAGGCTTTTGAGTCCTAAGTGGTGAGTTCTCTGGATTTTCTTTTTACTAATTTATTCTAGTCTTGGAAATGAAAAAAGACAACAACCCAGAAATGCCAGTGGACAAACATTGATTGTCCATTTATTGTGGACAGATAACTCCAACAAAGGTATCTATCCAAAGGACCAGGAAAGGGGGCAACCAAGGAAGATAGAAAGCTTTAGGTCATACCACTAAACTCAGAGCAAATACCACAGGGGGGGGGGAAACAACTTCAGCTCATCCCCATCTACTACAGCAAAGATGAAGGGGAGAGCTTGGATTTCTACTTTTTTTTAAATATACTTTTATTAGTGATTTGTAATTCTGCATCAAAATGAGGCTGAGTGATAAGAACATACACGCAAACAGAACTTGATACGTTTCTCTCTGGATCCCACCCCACTCCTTCCCCTTCCCTGTACACGTACATGTCATTCAGATTGGTATTGATAATTTCACATATGTACATAGCATTATTGGAACTATTGCCTTCATCAAGTCTTGTTCTCCTCCTCACAAACCTCCTCCATTGCTCCACTGGAGTCTCTCCTCTTTTATCTGAAATCCCTTTTGTTACTCAATTTCTCTCTAGCTTCCAAATTTCACACCATGGCCAGCAAGGCCCTATACCTCTCTGTGACCTTCCCTCATTCCACTCCTGCCCCTGCTCACGACACTCTGCTCCAGCCCCAGTGTCTTCGCTCTGCTTCTCTCACAGGGTAACTAGTTTGTGCTTAGAATCTCCACACTGAGGCTCCTCATCTGCACCACTCACCAACCTGCACAGAGCTCGCTTCTTTTCGCCATGTAACTCACGGTTCAAAGACCAGCTCCTCTAAATTGTCTCCCCTGACCACACAAGCTGAAAGGCTTCCCTGCCCACTCCCTCTCCATTACATCATCTTGCTTTTTCTTCTTCACAACACTCATCACTATCTGAGGTCATTATTTGCATATTTGTGCATGACTTAATTGCCTAATTTCTCAACTAGAGTGTATCCTCCAAAAATTACCAATTCCAATCTGAAAGACATGTATGTGGAGGGGAACGAAGGGGAGTGGGACCCGGAGGGAGGGAAGTACTCTAAGAGTTGTGTGCATCTATGTTTCTCTCATTCTCTACCCCAGTATGATGTATAATTACAATACACCAAAAAAGAGTATATTAAAAAAAAGAAAAGAATCTCTGGGACGAGTGCTCCTTAATCTGAATTTTAAACCTCTAACCCTTCCCCAATATAAGGCATATATTAAGCACCTACTATGTACAGGAACTGTTAAAAACTCTAAGAGCACTGCTGGGAACATGACAGCCAAGAGCCTGTTCTCTTGGTGGATTTCTACTCTTGCCAGCCTGTGATGAGGGGGTTCATCACCCCCAAACTCATGGTATCAGAGAAGTAAGAGTAGGGAGCCAGGAATCTCAGTGCCACCAGGTGAAAATTTGCCTTGGTAAGGTCTATAAAGACCATGTGGGGAACCTAGATTTCCACCTAACACCTGACAATAATAAAGCCCCACTCCCAGTCCTGCCTGGGGTGGTATCAGTGGAGGCCAGGGGGAGGGTCAGGATAGTCACCACCACACAGTGGTAAAGATGTTTCCGTATTTTATATAAAAGAGTAAAATAGCAATACCTGTAGACTGTAATAAACTATATGTATATATATATGAAATGCCTATAGAGCAACTACTAAAAAATCTTTTTTTTTTTTTTTTGCAGTACCGGGGATTGAACCCAGGGGCGTTCTACCTCCGCACTACACCCCTGACCCTATTTTTTTATACTTTATTTTGAAACCGGGTCTCATGAAGTTGCGGAGGGCCTCACTAGGTAGAGAGAGAGAGAGACAGGGAAGAGAGAGAGAGAGAGAGCTGAGGCTGGCCGCGAACCCGGATCCTCCGGTCTCCACCCCCCAAAGTACTGGGATTACAAGAGTGCGCCACCACAGCCGGCCTAAAACATCTTAAAAAGATATAACCTCAAAACACTATGCATAACTCAAAATGGTACTAAAATATTAAGGAAGGCATAGAGAATCTTTTTTTATATGTATATAACATACAATGGTGTTACAAAATATGTGAGGCAAAAACTGATGGCATTGAGAGGAGAAACAGACAAAAATCCACAATTATAGTTAGAGATATCAATATCCTATCTCAACAACTGATAGGAAAACTAAAGAGAAAATCAATAAGTATACAGAAAAATTCAACAGTATCATCAATCAACAGAATCTAATCTACATTTATAGAAAACTCCACCTAAGGACAGCAGAATATGTTTTTCTTTTTCCTTTTTCTTTTCTTTTTTTGTGGTACTGGGGATTGAACCCAGGGGCATTCAATAGTATTTATATTTTTTATTTTGAAACAAAGTCTCATTAAGTTGCAGAGGGCCTGTGATACTCTTGTCTTAGCCTCCCAAGTACTGGGATTACACCTGTGCGCCACCATACCTGGCTACATGCTTTTCAAATATATACCAAGATTGACCATTTACTTGATCATAAAACAATCATTGACAGTTTCAATGGAAATAATTCAGAGTAAGTTCTGATAGCATAATATAAACAAACCAGAAGTAAATCAATAACAAAGATACCAGAAAGATCCCCAAACACTTGGAAACTAAACAACACACTTCTAAATGATACATGGCCAAAGAGGAAGTCTTAAGGGGAATTTCTTAAAGTATATTTCACTGAATGAAAATAAAAACACAACCTATCAAAATCTATAAGATTCAGCCAAAGCAATGCCAAGAGGGAAATACCAGCTCTAAATACATACATTATAAAAGAGGAAAAATGTCAAATATATCATGTAAAATTCCACCTCGAGAAACTATCAAAATATTGAAAAATAAAGAGTAAATAAACTCAAAGCAAACAGAAAGAAACCGAAGAAATAAATGAAGTTGCAAAAAAAAAAACAATGGAGAAAAATCAATGAAACAGATTTGGACATTCAGAATTCTCTTTTAGATTCTCCATAACAAACAACATTTTGACTTAAAGAGTGGTTTCTGCTCAGAGACAGCAATTGAGAGTGAGCAGTACTTTTCAACCTCTTTATTTTTTATACTTTTATTAGTGCATTCAATTACACATCATAGTGAGGCTCAAAGTCCTACAAACATGCATGCAGGTTTTGGTGTATTTTCCTTCAGGCCCCGTTTTGCTACCCACCCCGGCCCAGACATAATAGTGAGATTGGTAGTAAGACCCTCATATGTGGGCACAGCATAATTTGAATTGTTTCTTTCATCATTTCTTCTTTCCCCCCTCCCTACTTCCTAACCCTCAACCCCTTCCACTATTCTACTGGTCATTCTCCTGGATTACCTAGTGTCCCTTTTGTTTCCTGTTTTCTTTCTAGCTTCCATGTATGAGAGAAACATTTGACCCTTCACTTTCTGAGGCTGGCTGTTCTCACTTAGCACAATATTCTCTAGTTCCATCCATTTTCCTGCAAATGTCATTATTTTGTTATTCGTGGCTGAGTAAAATTTCATTGTGTATGTATACCACCTTTTCATTTTTCATCTGTTGATGGACACCTAGATTGGTTCCATGATTTAGCTATTGTGAATTGAGCTGCCTTAAACATGGAAATGCATGTATCATTATTGTATTTTAACTTTAATTTTTTTGGAATGATACTGAGGAGTAGTCTAGCTGGGTCATAAGGTGGTACCATTCCTAGTCTTTTGAGGCACTTCCATACTGATCGCCACAGTGGTTGTTATAAACTCTTTTTAAATTAAAGCAAAATTGTATTTTTTGTAATCTAAGATAGGAAGTGTTGGTCAGAATTTATGTGCTCATATAAACACATTATCTCTGATATACAGAAATTTATTTCCTTAGTACTAAGGATTATCTCCTTCAAAGAAGAGAATAAAGAAAATACATCCTGAAAAATATTGTACATTTTCCTATTGCATTCCATCTACTTTCCTCTGCCTTAAAGCACTTCAGGGTCATACAAACTTTCAAAACTGGGTCATTAAAAAAAAGAGACTATTTAAAATCTTATCTTACCTGTTTTATACCTTAGAGAAGAGATATTCAGTAGAAATATAATGGAAGACACAAATGGGAGCCGCATATAATTTTAATTTTCTAGCAACTATCTAAAAAGAAATCGGTTAATTTTAATAATATATTTTATGTAACGAACATATTCAAAGTATTATTTCAACATGTAATCAACATAGAAAATACCAAAATATTTTAATCTTTTCTTATATTAAGCATTTGAAAGGTGTGCATTTTTTTTTTTTTTTGGCGGTACCGGGGATTGAACCCAGGGGTTACACCCCCAGCCCTATTTTTTATTCTTTATTTTGGAACAGGGTCTCACTAAGTTGCGGAGGGCCTCACTAAGTAGCTGAGGCTGGCTGCAACCCGGATCCTCCCGTCTCAGCCTCCCAAGTACACTCGCAATACATTCAATGCTACTAGATACTAGCTGGATGTCAAATGTTCAGTAGCACTAGCTAATAACTCTCCTTTTGGACAGTGCAGCTTAGAGAGTAAATGGGAAAATTTTCTTCATTCAAATGGACTTCATGTAAGGATAACTGCTATAGTATTTCTGTGATGTGCCTCCAATCTTCATATGTTTGTGCTGCTATATTTATCTTATGGATTAGAATGGACTTTTAATAGTAATATACAATTGTACATTCAAGCTTGGCTTATTTCTTCCTCGTGGATTTGTTTCTTTTTGCGAACTAAAAATTGACTGTAATCATGTGGAAAATCAAGAACTAACTGCAACATTTTTTAGTAGTTCTGTAGTGGTGGTATACTAATCAGTCACTGTCATCGAAAAGAAAAGATAATCTTGAATTTTTTGAACCTTTCTTAAAGGCTAAATGTAGGCAATTTCTGTAACTAAAATAAGAATTCATGAAAAATTATTATTTTCAGAAATAAACAATTTAACTGCTTTTTAGTGGGAATTCCAAGACAATGGAGTCATGTATTAGAGATCCCCAAATAGCTACAAAATTTAATAATTTTGCCTATAAAATGACATATAGAATATATTCCTAAATACTAAACCATATTGAACTTGATCTTCATTTTTTAAAATTTTTTTACTTTATCATCATTTTAGTTCTCTTGACAAATTGTACCAGTAATCACAGAATCCAACCACTTCCAGCCACTCCATGTCTATTGCTCTCTTCTGACCCAAGATCCTTTCCTGTCAGGATTACTATAGGAGCCCCTGGAGCACTGTCCCTCCTACCTGTGACCCTCTACAGTCTATTCTGAATGCAGAATCAAAAAAAAAAAAACTATTTAAAATGCCAGATGATATAATTCCTCAGCTAAAACTCTCCATATGTTTCCATTTTCCCATTAGGTAAACCCAATGATGGAGTGGCAAGACGCATGTGCTTTGATGGCCTTGTCTGACTTTAGCGCCTACACTTTGAATTCTCACTTCAAATCACCTGGGCCCCACTGATGTTCTCTGAACAAACTGGGAACTCTAGTCTTGGGTTCTTCATACTGGCTACTCCCTGTGCCTGGAATGCATTCTCAAATATTTACATGGGTACACTTCCCACCTCTTTCAACCCTTCCTTCCTTCCTTCCTTCCTTCCTTCCTTCCTTCCTTCCTTCCTTCCT
>PVJS01060613.1:0-11204 GCA_004027185.1 Glis glis | reverse complement strand
CCCCCGGCCCTATTTTTTTATATTTTATTTTGAAACCGGGTCTCACGAGGTTGCGGAGGGCCTCACTAAGTAGAGAGAGGGGGGGGAGAGAGAGAGAGAGACAGGGAGAGAGAGAGCTGAGGCTGGCTGCGAACCCGGATCCTCCGGTCTCCGCCTCCCAAAGTACTGGGATTACAAGCGTGCACCACCACGCCCCGCCTCTGCCTTGTTCTTTTGTGCTAGAGGTAACAAAAAGTGACAGACTCCATCTCCTAGAATGTCTAACATTTTTGACTTCTTATTGGATTTGGACAATAAAAGACATTGATAGGAAATCAGAAGGCAATGGGAAAGAGAGCTCAGAGATTATATAATATTCTTCCTTTACTTATCTCAACACAATCCTGCCAGTTCCTACATTCCCCCAGGTACAACTCCTGTTTGGTAATGTGTTTTCCATAATACCACCTTTCTCCTGGGCTCTTTTAACTACAATCCTTCCTTTGACATCTCGGATCTAAGCATTCTAAAGGTTCCTGTTATATCTCCCAGCTTCTTGCTGGTTTACTTATTCCTAACCACACCTCTTTAAATATTTGCTATACCAAATTATATTTGCTACATTATTAAATTTTCTGCATTAAATTCTTTTGAGTGTGCATTCTACTTTATGCTGATATCCTGACTAATATATTAACTCTGACATTTGTCATGGAGTATCTAGTTTATGGATGGCGGTCACCTGAAAACATGCCTATTACATCACAATCCTGGATTCAAAGAGTTAGCATTGGAAAAACTATCAGATACCCCAAATATTTTAGCTGTTTCAAAGATTTCTTTAATATTTTTAACATTATTATAATATAGTGAGTATTATATTAGTAAGAGTGACAAATAATGCACAGTACAGTCTCATGCTTATCACTTATTATTCTTAATTATTATGTGGTGTTTTCACTTCACTTATAAGAAGAATTTTCCTTATATGAGAGTAATACACATATGGCAACGCTAATAAATGAACAATTGTAGTTTGCTAAACCAATAGAAATGCATTCCCTTGCTCCCAAATATGTGTTCTGTTTTATGGTTAAGATTTTGATAAATCATTCTGAGGAGATAACATTTACATAATTATAGAACATTTTTGTTTATCCTTTAATTTTTGGAACTAGGTATTGGAATATATTATAAATTTAGTAATATTATATTATATTAATATTATATAATATCACATATTATTAATATTATATAACATATAATCTTGCCAAATTTTACACAATATAAAAGTGTACCATAATTATGGCAGAAAATAGTAACAATGGCCCAAGAAATATCTAAGAATACTAGTACTTGGACAAAGAAGAAAAATGAGGATGTGGGGGAGGAGGTAGCAGAGAAGAATAAGTCTAGTTAACTTTTACAAAGAATCAGTAAGGCACCTACATTCTTTGTCCCATTTATCCATTACAACAAAGCTAAGATTTAGGCATAAATATGCTTCTAATATGAAGATACTGAGAGAAAGAGAAAGATTAGAAGTTGAACAACTGAACTGCAGAGGAGATTGAATATTTGTTCATCCAGCATGCTAGGGTTAGAGCTACAACGTAACATTTATCATAGATCAAAGTTGTAATGAACCTTCTCTTTTTTATCTCTTTGAAAATACTTTATTCTACTGTGCATCTCAAATATTTTAAAAAATTTTTTGCCATTTCCCAAACTGGACTGCAATAAGATGCACCATTGACCCTAATAAAATTTTATTGTCCAATTACACTCTTTATGTTATTATTTCTTTGCTCAGCTAATTTAGGTGATATAATTCATATTTTATAATTATAATCACTCCCATGTTTATACTCCCAATTTCTCTTATAATGGGTAAATTCTGCTTCTTTCTAAAGCTAATCATTTTTCCCTGCTTACTCAATTGACAAAAACAAATAAGCAAACAATAACAAAACTCTAAGCTCTGATTACCTTTCCATGCCTCCTTGCTCCAAAACTGCCCCTAAAAGCTCAATGTGGCTATACAAAATGTACGACCAGCTGGCTAGTTTCACATCAAGTTCATGACCACTGAGCTTAAAGTCGACCATTGGTTCTGGTGGATGCTTTGTACCTCTTGTTAATATTCTGATTCTCTTCCGTATCATCTTTTATCCGTCTTCCTAAATGCCTCCATGAAAATCAGTCTTATCTTCTTTCATTGAGAATATAATGTTTGTAACCTTGTAATAGTTTCCATTTAATGAATACCTACTTACTCTGACAACCATCTGTATAGAAAGAATAAAGTATCGGCAGGGCATGGTGGCACACACCTATAATCCCAGCACTTTGGAGGCTGATACAGGAAGATCACAGGTTCATTGTAAGCATTAATAAACTCAGTGAGGCCCTCAGTAACTTACAGAGACCCCGTTTCAAAATAAAAACATAAAATAGGGGTGGGGGTACAGCTCAGAGGTAGAGCACTTCTGGGTTGAATCTCCAGTACCACAAACACACACAAAATAAATAGGCTTCTTTATAAATACAACCCCACTCTATAACCTTGTATTTTTGCACATATTTATGGGATATTTATGTAATGTTTGAATATTTGTATACATGTATGATATTTAAATCCGGGTAAACAAATTTTCCTTCCCAAAGATTTATCAGTTTTTATAGTAAGAACATTCAAAATTATTTCTCCTAGCTTTTGGAAATATACCATATATTTTCACTAACTGTAGTCACCCTACAGTGAGGCAGCTCACTAAAACTAATGAGTTCTTTTAAAATAACCCTTTGGGCCGGGCATGGTGGCGCACGCTTGTAATCCCAGTACTTTGGGAGGCGGAGACTGGAGGATTGGGGTTCGCGGCCAGCCTCAGCTCTCTCTCTCTCTCTCTCTCTCTCTCTCTCTCCCTGTCTCTCTCTCTCTCTCTCTCTCTTTCTCTCTCTCTCTCTCTACTTAGTGAGGCCCTCCACAACTTCGTGAGACCCGGTTTCAAACTAAAGTATAAAAATAGGGCCGGGGGTGTAGTGCAGAGGTAGAACACCCCTGGGTTCAATCCCCTGTACCGCAAAAAAATAAATAAATAAATAAAATAACCCTTTGGATTATAATTACGTGTAGTGGAATGTATCCATTTTAAATGTTCATCTTGTTAAATCTAGACAAAAGTATAAAGTATATACTTCTGTAATATCACTACAACAAAGGGATAGAGTATCTTTATCACCCTGAAAAGTGTCCTCACGCCCATCTCTAATCAATTTCTCTCAATTTTGGTCACAGGCTATCAATGATGTGAGTTTTGTCACCATGGATTAATTTTATATACTATTGAATTCCCCATTAAAAATTTGGAAACAATCAGTTTGCAGATTTTTTGTGTATGGATTTATTATTTTTTCAGTTTATTTATGAGCTCCATCTGTGTCTTCATGTGAATCAGTAGTTTATGTCATTTTAGTATGTAATATATGGATGATACACAATTTTTTATTCATTCATATGTTAGTGGACATTAGAACTGTATCTAGTTCTTCATTGTTATAAATATAGTTTTTTTAAAATATACTTTTATTGGTGCATTGTAGTCTCACATCATAATGAAGTTAAAAGTGATAGGGATGTACGTGTGCACAAAAGTTGGTGAGGTGAGCTTCCCCCTGGCTCCCTCCCCAGTCCTTCCCCTTCCCAGTACATGATATAAAATTAGCATTGATGATTTCACACTTGCATATAGCATCAATGAAAGTGCTTCCTTCATTAATTCTTCTTTCCCCCAACCACCACTCTCCCCTAGACCCCCTTCAACCAGATAAAGGTTTCTCCTTTATCTAAAGTCCCTCTTATATACCAATTACTCCCTAGCTTCTGCATATGAAAAAAAACATATGACCCTTCACTTCCTGTGACTGGCTAATCTCACTCAGCATAATGTTCTCCAGTTTCAAACATTTTCCTTCAAATGACATAATTTGGTTCTTTATTTCTGAATAGAAATCCATTGTGTGTATATTCCATAATTTTGTAATCCATTCATCTGTTGATGGACACCTAGGTTGGTTCAATGATATGGCTATTGTGAACTGTGCTGCTGTAAGCGTGAATATGCAAGTATCACTATAATATACTGATTTCCCTTTCTTTGGAAAGATAGCCAAGAGTGGTATAAATGGATCATATGGTGGTTCCTTCTCAGTTTTCTGAGAAATTTACACATTGATCTCCATAGCAGCTGTATTAATTTGCAATCCCATATAAGAGTTGTAATGTAAGAGTTATTTTTCCACATTCTTGCCTGCATTTATTGTGGTTTGTATTCTTCATGATTGCCCTTCTAATTGGAGTTAGATTAAATCTCAGTTAGTTTTGATTTCTATCTCCCTGATTGCTAATGGTATTGAACACTTTTCATATATTTATTGAATATTTGTATTTCTTCTTTTGTGAAGGGTCAATTTAGTTCAGTTGCCCATTTCCATTTTTGTGCCAATTCCATGTTGTATTTTATTACTACACCTCTGTAGTATGACTTGAGGTCAGTATTGTTATGCCTTATTCATGGTTTTTATTGCTGAGAATTTCTTTAGCTATTTTGGGTCTTTTGTTGTTCCATATGAATTTTAGGACTAATTTCCCTATGTTTGTGAAGAATGACATTGGTATTTTATTAGGGATTACCTTGAATCTGTAGAACACTTTTGGTAAAATGGCCATTTTGATACTTATTCTGCCTATCTAAGAACACAGAAAGTCCTTCCATCTTCTAAGATCTTAGTCAATTTCTTTCTTTACTGTTTTATAACTTTCATTGCAGAGTTCTTTTACTTCCTTGGTTAGATTCATTCCTAGCATTTTTTTTTTTTGGTTTTGTTTTTGAGGCTAGTGTGAATGGAATTGTTTTCTGGATTTCTTTGTCAGTGGATTCATGGATGGTGTATAGAAAAGCAAATGATTTTTGTAGATTTATTTTGTATCCTCCTACATTGCTGAACATGCTAATCAGCTCTAGAACTCTTTTGGTTGAGTTTTTGGGTATATAGGATCATGTCATCTGCAAATAGAGATAGTTTCAGTTTTTCTTTTCCTATTTGTATTCCTTTGATTTCCTTCTCTTGCCTTATTGCTCTGACTAGGGTTTCAAGTAGTATATTGAAAAGGAGTACTAATAGTGGGCATTGTAATCTTGTTCCTGATTTTAAAGAAAATTCTTGCACTTTTTTTCATATTTGGTATGGTGTTGACTTTGGTTTTATTGTGTATACCCTTATGATTATCTCTGTATTACTTTTTTTGAATTTGCTAGTATTTTTTTTGTGGCCAAGAATATGTTCTATTTTGGAGAAGCTTCCATGAGCAACTGAAAAGAATATGTATTCAGCTGTAGTTCGCAACAGTTATTAGGTCCATTTGGTTCATGGTGTTCTTTAGATCTGAAGAGTCTTGACTTATCTTTTGTGTAGAAGCTAAATCTAGTGGTGTAGGAGGTATTCTGAAGTCTCCCAATATTATGATTTTGGGGTCTGAGTATTAACGTCAGGTAGAGTTTTTTTTAAAATGTGGGTGCACCCATATTTTGGCATAAATGGTAATAACATTATATCTTCTTGTATAATTGTTCCTTTTATCACTAAAAAATGACCTGCTTTGTCACTTTTAATAAATTTTGTTTTAAAGTCAGCTTTATCAGATATGCAAGTTGCTACCCCTACTTGTTTTCAGTCTCCATTTCAATGGATATCTTTTTCTATTCTTTCACCTTTAGCCTGTAAATATCCTTTGACTGTAAGGTGAGTTTCTTGCAAGTGCATATAGTTGGATTATGGTCTTTAATCCACGTTGCAATCTATGCCTTTTAGTCAAGAAGTTGAGATTGTTGACATTCAATGTTATTGAGAGGGGATTTTTATTTCCTGTCATGTTGAGTTTTATTTTCTGTTTGATATATTATTTCTCCTTTACTTTTGCTCATCTGATGGAATTTGTCCCTTCTCTGGTTCTAATGTTTATTTCTTATTTCTTCTTTGTGTTTCATTTCTTTCAGTATTTTCTCTAGTGCCAGTTTGGTAGTCATGGATTCTTTTAGCTTCTGCTTGTCTTGGAAGGTATTTATTTCTCCATTAGTTTTGAAAGACCTCTTTTCTGGATAGATCAGTCTTGGTTGGAAGTAGTTTTCTTTAAGGGTTTGGAGTACATTATACCAAGCCCTCCTGGCTTTCATATTTGGGTTGAGAAATCTGGAGTGATTCTTATTTTTTTTGCCACTGAATATCACCCTTTCTTTTTCTTTCAAAACATTTAAGATTCTCTTCTTGACCTTTGTCTTATTAATTCTGATCATTATGTGGCATGGAGAAATTATTTTTTGATACTATCTTATTGAGGTTCTGAATGTCTCCTTTATGTGGATGTCCATCCAATTTTTCATATTTGGATAATTCTTTTGATGTTATTTCTATGAAGACATTTCTATTGTCATTGGTTTGTGCTTCTAGATCTTCAACACCTCATTTCTGTAAGTTTTGATAATTTCATATTCTCCCAGATTTATTGAATATTCTGGCCACATTGTCTTACTGCCTTCTCTCCATTGTTTAATGTATCACCATTTTGATTGAACTATCTTCTAAGAATGAGACTATTTTCATGAGGTCTAGTCTGCCACTGTTGGTTTCTATGGAAGACTTTTTAATTTATTTCTTTTATTTAACTCATGGCCTCTTTTTGATTTTTATTTAGGGCCTGAATTTCTTTTTTTTTAATTTTTTTTTGCGGTACCGGGGATTGAACGCAGGGGTGTTCTACCTCCGCGCTACAACCCCGGCCCTATTTTTTATACTTTATTTTTGAAACCGGGTCTCACGAAGTTGCAGAGGGCCTCACTAAGGATAGAGAGAGAGAGAGAGAGAGAGAGAGAGAGAGAGCGGAGGCTGGCCACTAACCTGGATCGTCCGGTCTCCGCCTCCCAAAGTACTGGGATTACAAGCGTGTGCCACCATGCCCGGCTCTAGGGCCTGAATGTCTTTATTGATGCATTCTTTCATTATCTATACATTTCTCTGATTTCATTTTAAGGTCTTTAATCATATTGATAATCAAAAATTCTAAATTCTCCTTTGGTACTTCTTGCAGCTCTGTATTGGTGTTGGAGTTGTGGGAGTTTGTTTCCTTGTTGACCTTTACCCTCATGTTTTCAGGATTCTTCAGTTTGTATCTCTGTTGTTGGCATGTTCTTCCTTTACGTGTGGGGAGTCATATGTCTATTCATTGCCCCTTTTTAATAAGTTCTCTGATTGGGGAATATATTTTCCTCAATGAATCTTTCACATATAATCAGAGTTTTTAGTTAGTCCCTGAGGATCTATTTAATAGGATATAGTACTTAGCCAATACAGATAAGCAGTAGTCTCTAATTGGTTACTGGCCTCCTTGCTCAACAGGGTCAAACTCAGCAAGGCCAGAGACTATGATATTTTGAGCCTTCCACGCAGGTGGCTGAACTTTAATGCCTCAGGAACACCACTGCTGCACTGTCGGTTCCAAACACTTGAAACCGCAACAACTGCTAGCATCCCTGGTCACTGGGGCAAAACTCCACTGGGCGAGAGATTGTAGTATTCCCAGCCTGCAGCACAGCTGAGTTGAATTTTCCCCAGGAAACCACTGCTGCTCTACCAGCTGTGAAACCTTGCTGGCCTCTTGTGGGACTCAAACTCTGCCTAGGGAGAGATTGTACTGTTCACAGCCTAGGGTGTGGCTGGTTGAATTATCCAGCTCCAGGGACACCACTGCTGCTCTGGCAGCTGCAATTACATGAGAAATTTCTGCCTGTTGTCCTCTCTGTTTACGGCCTCCAAACTCTGTCAGGTGGCCCAGTTGGCTGAGTTATTTCATCTAAAGGACACCATGGCTGATGGTCTGGTGGCGATCACTGGTGACACCACAGGGGAAGGGTGGACTGCTGACGCTAGGGGCCCCCATCTCCGCAGGGATTGTCTGCAAATTCACAGACTCCATGAGTTTGGTTGTTGCAACATGAGTCCCTATATTGCCATGCAGGCTCCTGTTGGGATGGGTTGCAAACTCAGACTTGATAAGGCTAATTGTAGCCACTGAAATCCCTCAGGAATGTTCTATAGTTTCTGTAGTTACTCTGTTTTGACAAGTTCAGCTACAGTCACAGGAGTTTGCTGGGTTGTTTGGCTTGGCAGTTTAGAAATTTATGGTGGTCTTGACAAGGTCTGTTGTAGTCACTCAGGTCCCTGTAGGAAGAGTCTGTTGTTTCTTGGTCCTGTTGAGTTCAGCTGTAACCACAGAAGTTTGCTAGATGGTTTGACTGGGCAGTCTGGAGATTTGTGGGCCTGAGGTTTTCAAGCATGGAGAGAGGAATGTGATTACTTTTTGTGTGTTCATTCTCTGCAATCACTGGCTGGAGAGTATTTAGCTCCTTTGCTGGAGTTCATCTCCAGCAAAGACCACTATATTCCAGCAGCTGCCAGTTCCAACATGGGCTCGCCAAGATGGCTCCTGCCTTAACTCTCAGCTCACCAGATAAGATGCATTGAGCTCTTTTCAGTCCCCTGATCTTTGTACTGCTTTCAATTCAACTACATTTCAGCTGTCTTTCTTCTGTTGAGTTCTGACTGCTTTTCTCCTCTTGCCAAGAAGCAGTCTTCTTGCTGGTTGAATTCTGAGACTCTGAGAAACTGAAATGTGCTGACTTCCTCTATTCTGCCATCTTTAATCTCCTGTTCTAAATATGGCTTCTACAATCATTCCTGTATATGTCTGTATGTGGTTATGCTTGTATGTTTCTTAGGTAGATACCAAGGAAAGGAAATCTGGAATTGAATAGCAAATGTATGTATGAATTATCTCCAAATCAGTTATTATAAGCCCTCAACAGTATTCTTTATTTTAAACAATATTCTTTGTGTTAAAGGTTGTTTTAGGTAGTTAACGTGCTTTGCATGAGTCATCATAGTAAGTTTGACAAAATATATACTGGGAACTTGTTGAATGCATAGGTCAGTTTTGGTAAGATAAACATCATAGCAATGCACAGTTCCCCATTCCATAAAAATTGATACATTTATTTATTTATACCTTTTTAAATATCTCTCATTAATACATTGTGCATTTCAGTGAGGTGGTCTTGAACATATTTCATTAAATTCAACTTAAATAATTAGTCAAGACATCAAAAATGATAATTTTCAATTATTTTTTGCTAAAGTACAGAATTATGATTGATTTTTGGCATATTTTCCTTATGTAATACGATATAGATTGAAATATTTCATATTATCCATGAATAAGAAAAGTTGTGGGATTTTTTCAAATTTTTAACCTTTATTTTCTTGCCTTATTTTTTCAGACTACACCCTCTAGTACAACAGGGACAAATAACCATGGAAGCAGATATCCTTGTTTTGTTATAAATATTACAGATAACATGTTCAAACTTTTAGCAATAATGATGATAGCCAAGTGTGTTGGTACAAACCTGTAATTCCAGTAGCTGGGAGACTGAGCAAAAGGTTTGAGGCCAGCATGCAGTAACTTAGTGACTTAGTAACTTAGTGGTTGGAAGAGAGAGAGAGAGAGAGAGAGAGAGAGAGAGAAAATAATGATTATAGATTTCTGTTTTTCAGATTCCCTTTGTCAGGCAGAGAAAGTCCCTTTCTATTCTTAGTTTGCTGTGGAGTATGTGTGTGGGTGTTCATTCATGTCAGCATGAAGAATTTCTTCAAGTGCTTTTCTTCACATATTTAGATCATCATACTTATCTTCATTGTTCTAAATAAATGGTGAATAAGTTTGATTGTTTTTTATTGGTGCATTGTAATCATACATCTTGATGGGCTTCAGGGTGATAGAAGTATACATGCACACATCAGTCAATTAGCCCTCCACCAATTCCCACCCCATCCCCTCCCCCTTCCCTGCTTCTCCTGATTAGCATAGTAGTTGACTTTGGTATATTTGTGTATGTACATCCTGAGCATTATCGTGAGCATTCTTTACTCATCTGAGGTTTTCTCCATCTTTGAAGTCCTTCCTATTACCAATTCTCCCTAGCTTCCCCATATTAGGGAGAGCATGAAACTTTCCACTTTTTGTGACTGACTAATCTCACTAAACATAATGTTCTCCAATTCCATCCATTTCCCTGCAAATGACATAATTTTGTTCTTCTTGATGGCTGCATAAAATTTGATTGTGTACATATCCCATAGTTTTGTATTCTATTCATCTGCTGATGGACATCTTGGATGGTTCCATAGTTTGGCAATTGTGAATTGTGCAGTTATAAACATATACACATGCATTAGTCTGGAAATTTGGTTTCCATTCTTTTGAGTAGATACCCAGATGTAGTATTGCTGGGTCATAAGGTAGGTTCATTCCCAATCTTCTGAGGATCCTCCACACTGTTTTACAAAGTGGTTGCACTAATTTGCATTCCCAACAACAGTGTATTAGAGTTCCTGCTTCTTCATATCCTTGCCAGCAGTTGATATTGCTTGTGTTTTTAATTTTTTTAAATTTTTTTTTTGCGGTACCGGGGATTGAATGCAGGGTCGTTCTACCTCTGCGCTACACCCCCGGCCCTGTTTTTTATACTTTATTTTGAAACCGGGTCTCATTAAGTTGTGGAGGGCCTCACTAAGTAGAGAGAGAGAGAGAGAGAGACAGACAGGGAGAGAGAGAGAGAGCTGAGGCTGGCCGCGAACCCGGATCCTGGGATTATAAGCGTGCGCCACCACGCCTGGCTGTGTTTTTAATTATTGACATTCTAATAGGGGTTAGGTGAAATCTCAGGGTAGATTAGATTTGCATATCTCTGATTGCTAATGATGTTGAACATTTTTTTTCATAAATTTATTGGCCATTTGTATTTCTTCTTTTGTGAAGTGCCTATTTAGTTCACTTACCCATTTTTTGATTGGCTTGCTTGTGTTTTTAGTGGTGAGTTTCTTAATTTCTCAGTACATTCTAGATATTAGTCCTTTATCAGAGGAGTAGCTGGCAAAAATCTTCTCCCATTCTGTCAGCTCTCTGTTGAGGTTCTTGATAGTTACTTTTGCTGCACAGAAACTCTTCAGCTTAATGCAATCCCATATATTGATCCTCTTTTTACAGTTTTGTGCCTTTGGGGCCTTGTTGAGGAAGTTTTTACCTATGCCTTTTTTTTTTTTTTTTTTTTTGT
>PVJS01060612.1:0-11203 GCA_004027185.1 Glis glis | reverse complement strand
TTTGAGACCGGGTCTCACGAAGTTGCGGAGGGCCTCACTAAGTAGAGAGAGAGAGAGAGAGAGAGAGACAGGGAGAGAGAGAGAGAGAGAGAGAGAGACAGGGAGGGGGGAGAGAGAGAACGCGTGCGCGCGTGGGAGCTGAGGCTGGCCGCGAACCCGGATCCTCCGGTCTCTGCCTCCCAAAGTACTGGGATTACAAGCGTGCGCCACCACGCCAGGCCTTAATTTTGTTTTTAAGCTGGAAATTACACCCCACTAGATTATTAGGGTAACTGATTTGTTGTTACTCTCTGACCAAAGTATAGGAGTGGAATATTGCCAATAGTATGTTATTGACAAATAAGTTTTAAGACCTTTCTCTAAGAATCAAATTGTTAAAATCACTTACAAACTTTTCCAGGAATTTTAATATGGCTACAATTACTCTTAGTTAATTTATTTTCTGAGTATAAGAGTCACTATCTTGAATCTGCTTTTTATTTTAAATTAATGTACTGAAATATTTGTAGTAGCAACAAGAGAATCTTATAAAATCATATATAGTGAAAATAGTTTATCACATCTTCTCACTATTAGTGACAATACCATAATCCACATGAATTCTCGATGTAGTGAAATTAAGTCATTCAGGTTTAGAATAGTCTAAATGTTGAAGAATGACCCTGGGTTCAATCTCCAGTACCATGGCGGGCAGGGAGAAAGATACAAAAAGGCACACTTGCCCTTCTGGGGGAGCACTTATCTTTGAATACAGCTCACAGGAATGGAAGTTGTTCTGGCTGAATTAGTGAGTGACTGAATGTGAAGACCTAGAACATTATTCTGTGATACTATAGACAGTGTTTGTAAACACTGGACACTTGGGTTATGCTAAATTTATTAAAAGATTCATTTATCAATAATAAATTAACATTAGCTTGCTATAACTATTTTACATTAAAACATTTTAATTTTTTAAAACATTTTGACTCCTTTGTAAATAATACTTTTGTTTAAACATAAACACAATTTATACCTGTACAGAAATTGTCCTATTTATATCCTCATTCTATAGAGAAGCTTTTTCCTATTTTTAATTTTTTTTTTCTTTTTAAAAGCTTTTGTTCAATCCTAAGACACAAGTCCATACATTAATGTAGATCTCCAACAGAGGGTGAAGGTTTTCCATCTCAATATCTTCCTCTTCCACGTCTTGTCCCTCTGGCAGTTCTGCACGAGCTGTAACATGCATGGACCTTTCACCTCCTGTCACTGTGCCTTCTTCTCGGTCACCTCCTGAAAGACCTGCCTATGGATCTACTGGAGGTGTCACATTTTAGAATTGTGTCCATGGTGGTTTGATGATGTTTGTGTGTGTGTGTGTGTGTATGTGTGTGTGTGTGTGTGTGTGTGTGTGTGTGTGTGTGTGCTGTTTTTGGTTTTGTTTTAACAGCATTGATTTACTTGCACGAATTTCTTCTCTATTAATGAAAACTTTTTAGTATTGGAGTCTGTGTTTTCTAACTTTTTAAGGAGCTCACTGAGGTCTGCAAGGGCTTCAGCTAAACCCTTCACTCTGAATTTCCTTGTCCGTTCCTGTTTTTCTTCTGAAGTTTGCTTTTCCCTTCTTTTTGCCTCTTCTTCAGCTATAGATCCCTATTTCAGTTCTATTAGTTCCTCAGGAACGACCTAGCTCCTCGATGACATTCCCATCCACACTCAGGTTAAAGTTGTTTTCCATTTCAACATCAGTCTTATTGTTTTTTGCAACCTCTTCATCTTTGACAAATCCTTCAAAGCCATGGACAGACCTCATAAATGTCATATCCCAGATGTCATTCATATACTCCTTGGTGACATAACCCCATCCTCCAGCCAGGCCAAGGCTCCTGATATAGTCATAGATGTTGTAATGCTTCCAGTATTGCTTCCGTGTCTTCCTCAGTGATAGCAATAGGCTGGGCAAGGGTCCTCTTGAGGTAGCAGTATTTAAAAGATGTTATAACTCCTTGATACATTGGTGAGTGGAAAACATGGTATTTGGGGGAAGAAACATCACTTTGGTACTTGAATGGATATTACCAATAGAGGAGGATTTATGGGAGCATTATCAACAATAAGAAGCAAAATCTTAACTCTTTGTCTCCAAAGTGTACTTCTCCATTTTCTTGCATATCAATGCAAAAAGGCATCTTCGAAGGGAAGTTGTATCATCCCTGACTTCTCACTACAGGGGTGTAGCACAATAGCACTGTGTGATTATTGATAGACTTGATGGCTCAGAGGTTCTCACTGTGCCAAATACCAAAGGGTTTGCATTTGCAATGCTAATATTGCCCCCAGCTGACAGTGATTTTCTGTCCTAGAAAGCATTGAAACTTGCCATTGACTTGTCTTATGAATCAAAGTCACCACAATGATGAAGACAACAAACATCAGTCCCCATATCCTCTTGGCAATTCCTACCACATCTTTTCTTGCAAACCCTACTACTTACTTCATTCACCACCTCCTCTCCCAGACAGCCACTGAGTTCTATCTATACTTATACTATATTCTAATATCTAATTCTATGAGATATGAGAGTTCCAATTCTTCCACATCCTTTCCAACACTCAATAGATTTAGTCATTTTTACTGTAGCCATTCTAATGGTTGTATAGGAATATTTCAATATGCTTTTAAATAATTTATAAATGTTTCCTCTTGTTCCATTTATTTTGATTCATGTATACACATAATGTTCCTTCTCATAATTTTGCCTGTTTTGATTGAGATACAATTAATATAAAATAAAATTCTTCCATTCAAAATGTAAAATAATGTGTTTTTTAGTATGTTTAAAGTATCATTAACTCTCACAGCTTTCTAATTCTAAAATAGTTTCATCATCACAAAAAGAGATGCTGTACCCATTACGTGTGACTTCACATTCCTCCCCTCCAGCCACCGGCAACCACTAATCCACCTTTTATCCAAAGAGATGCCTATTTTAGACGTTTTATATAAATGGATCCTGTGGTAAGTCATATTTTGTATTTCGTTTCTCCCACTTAACATTTCAAAGGTTCATACATGCTCTATTATATATTATAAACCAATTCACTTATTTTTTAGAATAATATTTGATTGTTCAGTTATATTACATTTTCCCTTTACTCATCAATTGATAGACACTGGATTTTCATTTTGACAATTATAAAAAATACTGCTATGAGCATTTGTGTACAAGTTTTGAATGGGCATGGATTTTCCAATTGTTATACATACATACATACATACATACACATATGTGGGATTGCAAGGTCATATGATAATCCTATGTTTAAATTTTTGGGAAATTGCCTCAAAGTGTTCCAAAGTAACAGCACCATTTTATGATTTTAGAACCAGTGTATGAGGGATCAAATTTCTCTATGTCCTCACCAATGTTTACTTTCTGTCTTTTTTTATCTATTCTGGTAAGTTTGAAATGGTATCTTGTGGTTTTTATTCCCATTCCCTTAATAAACAATAAAGTTACATAACTTTTTAAAGGCTTTTTGAACATTTATATCTATTCTTTGGAAAAATGCCTACTTTTTGTTTATACATTAGGTTATTTGCACTTTTTGCTGATGAGTTCTATACTTCTGATTACTATTATTTATATTTTATTATATGATTATTATTACTTATATATTATTTATATGTTTTTCAAATATTATTTTTTATTCTCTGTATAGACATTTCACATTCCTGAAAGCATCCTTAAAAACAATGATTTTACATGTCAGAGAAGTCTAATTTAGCTATTTTTCTTTTATTGCTTTACTTTTTGATGTTGTAGTTAAGAAATCATTGATTAATCTGAAGTCAGAAGATTTATACCTCTGCTTTTCTTAATAATTTTAGTTCTTACATTTATGTCTTTGATACATTTTGAGTTAAGTTTTGCATATGCTATGAGACAGGGAATCCAACCTCGTTTTTAGCATGTGAATACAAAATTGTCTTTGCACTAGTTATTGAAAAAACTATTTCTCCTTTGAATAGTTTTCTCACTCTTGTTGAAAACACATTGACTAAGAATGCATAGATTTCCTGTTCCACACTTAATTCTAATCCATTAACCTATATGTATTTCCTATGACAACATCACATAAGCTAAATTACTGTTGATTTGAACTGACTTTCAAAATTGGGAAATGTTAAATATCCCACTTTATTATTTGTCAAGATTGATTTAGCTATTCTGGATATTGAATTTCCAGATGAATACCAGGATTACTTTGTCATTTTATACAAAAATAGGAACTAAGATTTTATAGAAATGGTATTGAGCCTATAGAAGAATTTGGGTAATATCATTTTAATGATTTAATTTTTTCAATCCAAAAACTTCAAATATCTTCATATATATTCAGATCTTCTTTAATTTCTTACAGTTGGGTTTTGTAGTTTTTCTTCTTGTCATTTACTTTGAATATCTTAATGTCTTCATTTTAAATATTAAACCTATTTGCAATTATTTGAACTTCCTCTATTTGTAATTTGGTGTCCATTGTTACTTTTGGAATTTTTTTAGATATTATTACTTCAAATAGTCCTTCTACATTATTGTCTCTTCTCTTTCAGATGGTCCAATTAAGAATATACCATTTAAAATTTTCCACAGTTTCATTCTATTTTTTTCTTTTTATTTGTTCTTTTCTTTGCATTTCAGTTTGGAAAGTTACCAGTGACCTATCTTTAAGATCCCCAGTTCTTTCTCCAGCTATGACAGTTCTTCAGGTGAATTCATCTAAGGATTTCTTCATTTCCATTACAGTGTTGTTGTTTTCTTTTTTTTAGTTTTAACATTGCCTTTTGATTCTTAGAGTTGTCATTTCTCTACTTACCTTACCCTTCTTTTCTTATATGCTATTTATGTTGTCCATTAGAGCCCTCAATATTCTAGTTATTATTTTAAATTCCTTCCCAATATCTGTGTCTGCTTATCTGACTGTTGAGTATTTTTGTTTTGTTTTGCCTTCCCCTCCCTTTTGGTAGGCCTGTGTCTTGTGGCAATGATCTTCACAAGTATTTCTGCAGTAGTAAAACCTTTCTTATCCCTTTTATCCCTCACTCCCTTTTCTTCAGTGGTCTCAAATGGTTTCATTGAAATTCTGACCTCTGTTGACTTTGTAGACCCCTTAGCTGAGACAGAAAGGCTACAGTGGGTACAGTTGGAGGAATGTCCTTCCCTTAATAAGGACTAAGTTCTACTAAAATATTTTCTTCTGGAAGTCAATTCTTTGTTATGGAGAAACTTCTGAATGTATTTCATATTGATTAATCATCCTCTTCCCTTTCTAGAGCTTGAAATATCTTTCTCAGATCTTAACCATGGAAATATTTTGAAATTCCCAGATGTTAAGTGCACAAAATAGTGGGACCTTCTAAGTCTTTGATATCCAGAATGTTTTTTCACTCCTAAGCTGTAACATACTCATCCTCTAATTATTTGTCAAAATTATTTCTTCCATTTAAGCTGCTATTGGCCTAACCATAGGTTTCTGCTCCAAGTAAACACATTTTGGCTGTATCTTTACAAACGAGACTTTCATTCTATGTTTAGGGATGGTGATTTATGCTATAACTTCAGTTTTCAGAATGGATAAGGAAAAGTCATTGATAATCAGTGTGTCTATATTTTTCTTAGTTTAGAGATGTCAGACAGGACTCTGAGTTCTTTACATATCCAAACAGAAATGGGAAGTCCAGCTTCCCATTTCATCTTATTCATTTTTACTTATTGTTCCTATTTCAGACATCTAAATGTTGGACCTTGTGTTCTTTTTCCTCCAATATCTCTTCTTGATGCTTAATAATAATTTGCAATCTTGTGGCTTTAATGTCATTTATATGTGTGTGATTTGCAAACTTATATCTTTACCCTTGAAATCTCTACTAACCACCAGACCATGTTCTCAATAAATTCTTGTCTTCCTTACATTCAATGTCATGTATTTATGTGTCTGTTGAGGGGGTTAGTTGAGAAATTATTAGAACAAACACAGAATCTGCAGTTTAAGAAAATAATGGAATAGTTTATGTAAAAAATAGAACATGTAAGGAGATATTAACTCAGGAGACATGTCATCAGTCAATGACCAGAAAAATTTGGTAGCCAAAAATTGGCTACCTTCAACAACTACTTATGGAATGAAATGATAATTACTTCACAACTTTTATTAATATTAATTTCAAAATATCTGTTAATTATAAAAGTATTGCAAGAGTAAATCTAGATTTTAATTTCATTAGGACTTGTGTTCTTATATGCTACACATGTATGATATCTGCTAAATAAAATCTTTCCAACTCTAAATATTCCAAAAATACTGTGTAGAAATTCTTGCATAAAAAAATTTATGTTGTTTTTCTTTAAAAATAATTGTTCAGGACACAGTGGGATATTCTGTCAAGAATGACAGCTTATTCCTGAAGAAAATCTAAGGTTTTGGTAAAAAACAAGGAAAAACAGTGATCTATGAGGAATGAGAGAATGAAATTAGCAGGCTATTGCATTGCAGACTTTTTAAATCCATTTGTTTCAAGTGAACCAATATATATTTTGGAATACAGCATGTCCCTTTCTGTTATATTTAGCAAAATGGATTCCTTGCTGTGATAAGTGGAGCAATTGTTAATTTCACCTAAAAATGGATTCTATCAAAGCAGTAGGTCTTATTTTCATTTAAGATGTTGAACAGTTTTTTAGTGCTTTGAATAGCTAAAATGTTATGCTAAATGGTCTTTTCAAAAAATGTTATTAAATAATTAAAATAGCATTTATTGTTTGTTACTATACTTGATATGTTCCTGACTTAATCTTCACAATAACATCAATGTAGTGATTACAAGACACATATTACTGATGGAACAATTGATTACCATGGAGGATACATAGCTGCAGGCATCCTGGGTACTATGGCTAAGTTAATATTTGACCTGAGTTCTGTATGATCCTTAAGTCCTTATAGCTACATATGTAAATGTTAGCATTATTTCAATATTATGGTATTAATTAGAAAAGCCATGCAATTTATTGTTCAAATATGGTAACTTTTGAGAGTGATAGTGGTGATATTGTGTCACAACTATAGTTTAAACTAGGATTACTCTAATCATAGTAAAGCATATATCTAAAATTCATAGAACTCTAATGTAATGCATTATATTGTAAATTAGGAAGAACAGAATATGTTGGAATGAACACTATACTCAGTTATTCCTATTGGATTTGGCTTTGTTTGTATGAATTTAGGCAAGTCATATGCTCTCTGAAAACCAGCAAACCAGATAAGATTGTTCATAATCTCTAATATTATAGTTTTGTTTATAGAGGTGTTATTTTTTACGTGTTCAGTAAAACAACCTTTTGATTATTTTTTATCTAAAAGGAACAAAGTCTCAAGACATGAAAATAGATTAAATGCTAAATAATCTTGGAAATGTTTTATTTAGCAAACAACTATAAACCAATGATCAAAATATTGGTACTGATTAGTTTTAATTCACATGACTGCTTTTACTAACTCAGGTTGGAGATTATTTTTTGACAGAGAAGCAAAACATTAGTCAATGGGTAGAGTTTTGTAATGCATGTTTTAAATTTGCAAATCATTTTTGTTTAAGTCAATTATTCAAGAACACATTGTTTCACAATATAAATAAATAACCTTGAAAAGGTTTGTTATTAATTTTTATATACATCGTATTTAATAATCAGAAAAACTTCATTTCTAAATCTAAGTAAAATGTGATTTCATTACATGGTATCATTTATAAGAATAACTTCCTGAGTAATCAGAGGTTGTGGATAGTATCATTTCATCTTCCAATATCAATTTAAAATAGACAATAAAAGATTAAATATTACTGGGTAACAGTAGAAGCACAAATAAGGATTTGTGGGTTTTTTGAAAATGTAAAAAATTGAATTTAAATATGCTTTCAAATTGGCCTCATAAATATTATTTTTTAAACTGTAGCATACATATGGCTTAAATATCATTTATATAGCTTCTTGAAACTTATTTTCAGTATATAATTATTTTCAAATTCAGAAATCATCTGGAAAAAATAGCCTACACTACTAATCACAAAGATCTCTCTGCATTCCAATTGCAACATAGAGGGTTTGGTTTTTGTTTTTGTTTGCTTTGCCTTTTGTTTGTTTGCACTTGGGATTGAACCCAGGGGCAATCTACTTTAAGCCACACACCAGCTCCCCCAACCCCCATTTTATTTTTGAAACAGGATCTCGCTAAATTGCTGAGGTTCTCCTCAAAACCGCAGTCCTCCTGTTTCATCCTCCCAAATGTTGGGATTACAGGTGTGAGACAGTGTTCAGTGACATCACAAAGGTTTTATGAAATACCAATCTTTTCCTTTTCTGAATAAGTCCAATCATGTTGTAGTTAATGTACAGCTTTTTTTTCTGCCATTGTCTTTAAAATATAATTTTAAAGATGACCAAAAATTCCAAGAATTATGGGATATACCTTGGCAGGATTATAGCAATTTAGAGAACAAAATGGATTTCTTCAATAAAATGTCTCATGAAAATTTTTCTTTCAAATAGTAATCTCAAATATTATCTAATTATTTTTATCTAATGATATAAATGAGACCTTATGTAGGTGACTCATGATGGCATGATTAATCTCATTGCTGGTCGCACAAATACAGGGCCATGAATTGCCTAAATTTCTCTGGAAATAGTCAAGGTATTTTTGTACATTTTTAGAAAGACATTGGGTCATCCATGAGTAAAAATCAATCAGAAAATCAAACAATCGCAAGCTAAATCTTAATTTATGTTTTAAATCAAAGATAAGTAATATTGGATTGTTCACTCAAATTCCATTGAATATTTAGTGGCTTGGAGAAAAATGAAAATCCTTGAATTTTGATCAACTTCACTGACCTTGAAAACATGAAAAATAAGCAAATAAAGGAAAAAGGGAAGTGAGAAATATCATTCATATTAAAATCTTATATTGTGCATTAACATGTTTGTGTTAATTTTGTTCCCTTTGATGTCATAATTTTCTTTCTTTACATTAATCCTAATTATACAGCAAGAACATAATATAGAAAATTAAGAAATAAAAACCATAAAGGTAGTTCAACTTTACTGTTAGATGAGGCAAAACATAACATTTCTTGAATCTTCATGACCTTACTTTAGTAATATTTTTTTACTTACTTACATCACCAGGATATAGAACTTCCTAGAGTCCTTGGTAACTATAGTTCTTTTGACCTGGAATACATATCTCAAGAAATGTATTGACACTTTCCTGTAATTATCCATTTCACAGTGAGTCTTCTTTTAAAGACCTCACTATAGAAACCATGCAGATAAAATTTCTTTTTGTATTTCAGTATTTGAAACAAATGGAAGCTATGATCTGGGAAGAGATAAACTAGATTTCTGAGAAGTATGAGAGATTCAGTCCACATTTGAATTGCTTCGATTATATTTTAATGGAAAATGAAGCTTGAAAAGAGGAAATGGGCACTCTGTCAGGATATCTAATTCAAAATGGTGGTCACAATCCAATCAAGCTTCAATGGTTCCTTCAAGCTTTAAAAGTTTTATATTCAATTTGAATATTACATTCACTGTGTTGAAGCATGGAAATCCTCCCCACAGGCTACAGTCCAATAGTGTGCTGCAATACTAATGTTTATATCTTGGAAGCAGTTGCTGAAATGTGATTCTTAACAAAAAATGGATCTTGAAAGAGAAGTAGGAGAATGCTCCTCCAGTGAGAGAGTGAAGAATTGATCACTGCATTTTTGAAATAGGTATCGAAATGTTACAAAGGGTGCAAGAACCCAGGGAAATGGAGTGAAAGTGGTAGCATTTTAACTTTACTGCATGATTACGTAGGAAAATGCTATTTAAACTTTATGCTGTGTTAACTTCCAAAAATAGAGCACAAAATGTAACAGATAAAAGATACTACTTTTGTTTATTTGTATGTATAACAATACATACACGGGGGGGAAGTAAACACAAATTTTTATGAATAGAAATATTCAATTAGTTAAAAAATGCTTCATATATCAGTAGAGAAATATTTCATTCATAATGAAGTCAGAGAAACAAAAGAAAAACATGCACCAATACAATGGCCCAGATGGTCACAATTCTGTATTTGACATACTGACTTGTAAGGCACTTTTCATGAAATATAATTTTTATAATCTAAAGTTGTTTTTGATAGATCAATGGCTGATCCTAATCTCTCTAAGCACTGTAAGTGGTCAGTCCAATTGAGGAGAAAATATTAAATAAATGCATAAATAAAGAAAACTGTATTGTCCTTTTCTGAATATTATTACCATAGGATTTAAAAAATCATTGCATAGGAAATTAATTATAATCATTCATTTACTATTCTAAACACTTTCACAGTTGTTATTTGCAATATATTTTTAAAATGCAATTATGCCTTATCAAATGCATAAGCAAATGAAGATTCATTTAATATAGTTAGTTTAACACATTGTGTTTATAATGGCCTTAAATTATACCTCTTTACCGTACTGGAATATGGTCTTATTTTTAAATTTTCTTATGATCCATATAATATGCAATGTAATAAGATACTGCTTTTAATTAGCATATAATTTTAAATTTAAAATTAAAATATTTTATAAGTATGTATTTTATAATAATAAACATTTTAGACAAATAAGCATGAATGTCAAAATATCTCCAGAATATCAGAGTTAGGTTATATCAAATGATTAAAGAAAGATTTTGATTTTTAATTTATTTCATGAAATGATGTGGACACATCATTTTTAAAAGGATTTTAAGTTTAAATGCTCTCAGAAATAAACAATATAAAAATACCCATTTTGTAAAATATGAAAATGTTCAGTATTTCAACAAACATCATAATAGATAACTGATCTATTTTCCAAAGGAAATTCCAATATATTTTGTGAGTGGAAGAAGGGTACAAATGAATATATATAGCCGGGCGTGGTGGCACACGCTTGTAATCCCAGTACTTTGGGAGGCAGAGACCAGAGGATCCGGGTTCGCGGCCAGCCTCAGCTCTCTCTCTCTCTCTCCCTGTCTCTCTCTCTCTCTACTTTGTGAGGCCCTCCACAACTTCATGAGACCCAGTTTCAAAATAAAGTATAAAAAATAGGGCCAGGGGCGTAGCACGGA
>PVJS01060611.1:0-11205 GCA_004027185.1 Glis glis | reverse complement strand
GAGGCCCTCCGCAACTTTGTGAGACCCGGTTTCAAAATAAAGTATAAAAAATAGGGCCAGGGGCGTAGCGCGGAGGTAGAACGCCCCTGCGTTCGATCCCCGGTACCGCAAAAAAAAAAAAAGTAGAGGGGTGTAGCATGGAGATAGAATTCCCCTGAGTTCAAGCCTCAGGACCACACACAAGAAAATTTGAAGTGTGTACTGGAATCCACCAAACATGTAGCAGGTTATTATTAGTAGAACTACATCTACCATAAGTAGAAGAAATTGTTGAGGATTTCTCTCCATTTTCCTCTGCACATTAAAATGAAAATATGGATAATACTTGTATCGTGTGATTCTTTTTTTTCTAGGCAATTCTGCATGTCAATTAAGCTGTTGTTTGGATGCAGCTCTTACGTAGGAGTGATGGGAGGAAATGGTACTTTAATTTTTCTTTTTTTTGTTCTGTGCAACACATTAAGGCACAATATTCATAATTAATAGTGTAGGGTAGGCTGGGACCTCTGAAGACAACTATGCAGGTGTCAAGTGGGGCTGCGATCTCAGCTGACTGCTGACCACCTGCACAGCTCCCGGCTGTTAGGAGGGTTCGGTACTTCAGGACTGTAGACCTGTGGACCTCAGTTCCCACACCCTAGCTGCACTTCCCCCTCTCTATGTCCCTTTTCTGTGTGAGGTTATTGATTTTCATTTTTCTCTTATTCTTTCTCCTTTCGTTCCTTCCTTTCTCACCCATCCCACCTATTTTGTGTGTGTGTGTGTGTGTGTGTGTGTGTGTGTTACTGGGGATTGAATCCAGGGGCATTCTACCTCTGAGCACCACCCTCAGCTTGATTTTTTATTTATTCTGAAACAGGGTTTCACAAGTTGCTGAGGCTGACCGCGAACCTGTGATCCTCCTGTCTCAGCCTCCCAAGTACTGGGATTACAAGTGTGCACCACCATGCCTGGCTTTGCTTCTCTTAATTTTATGGGTCTCATGAAATGATGTGTGTGTGTGACTGAGGATTTTTTAAAAATTTTTTGTGGTACTAGAGGCATTCAACCTCCAAGTTATACCCCTAGACCAATTTTATTTCTTATTTGGAAACAGGTTTCACTAGGTTGCTCAGAGCCTCATTAAATTGCTGAGTCTGTCCTCAAACCTGCAGTCCTCCTGTCTCAGCCTCCCAAGTACTAGAATTACAAGCATGCGCCACCATGCCCGGCTATGACAGGATTTTAACCCAGAGAATTCTACCTCTGCGATATGCCCCCAGACTTTTTATTTTTTATTAATTAATTAATTAATTTTTAATTTATTTACATTTTTGGCACTGGGATTGAACTTAAGGGCATTCTGCATCCAAGCTGCACTCTATTCCTTTTTTCTTTTTTATTTTGAAGCAGGATCTTGCTAAGTTTATAAGAGTCTCGCTATTTTGCTGATGTTGGCTTCAAACCTGCTATCCTCGTCTCAGACTCCCAAGTACTGGGATTACAGGAATGTACCACCACAAAAATCATAAAATATATTTTTTTAAAAAGTGGTTTCTTCCAATTCTTCTGATATATACCTATATTATTATTATTTTGCGTGTGTGTATGTGGTACCAGGGATTGAACCCAGGGGCATTCTACCTCTGGGTTACACCTCCAGCCCTATTTTTTATTCTTTATTTTGAAACAGGGTCTCACTAAGTTGCAGAGGGCCTCACTAAATAGCTGAGGCTGGCTGCAAATCTTCGATCCTCCTGTCTCAGCCTCCCAAATACTGGGATTACAAGCGTCCACCACCATGCCTGGCTTGATTTGCACTTTTCCATAGCCACATTTCTACTTTTACCAAATTGAAATGTGAAACACATGAGTTAATGAAATGTGAAGCACTGTGCCACTGAGCTACACCCCCAACTCTTTCATTTCATTTTGAGACAGTCTCTGGGTGAGTTGCCCAGCCTGGCCTCCAACTTGCAGTCGGATTAGCTGCGATTGCAGGTGTGCACCGCACCCGTGGAGTTGCTGCAACTCCAGCAGTACTGCTTGGTCTGTGGAATCGCGGCTCCACAGCAAGCCTGGGAGACTGGCTTTCAGCTGGTCCAGGCGCAGGCCTCGGCTGAGCTCCGCCCACCAGGAGTGGACAGTGTGTGACTGGACCCGCTCAGCAAAGCGCCTGCCTTTGGGAGCCTGCGATGCACGGTGAGCTCGGCGGGAGGACCAGGGAAGTGGTGGCTTCTCCAGCCAACCTGGCCCAGCGCGGTGAGCTCCACTGGAAATTCTCAGCGAGGAACTCTGCTAATCCCCATCTCAGCCCCAGGCACACGCCCTGCCTCCAGGAGCTGCTCCTCCCCTCGCCTAATAAAATCCCTGGGGATACTGTGTGCAAGTTGGTTTTTCTTAGGAATGTGTGTGAAAGCTGTGCAGATGCCAGCCGGGAAAAAGGTGTAAAAAAAGCTTTGCTTCAGGTCTGTTCATGATGGTGGATGAAACGAAGGCCCAATGCCAAGGATGGACAGGTGAGGAGAGTCACCAGTGCAAAGGTCACCTTTGTCAACCTACTTCTGCCCCACGCAGCTCTGAACTGGGGAGGCGAGAAGCTCTAAGTTCAAGTTTCTCAGTACTAAGATGAGATTTTCTTTTTTTTTTTTTCTGGTACTGTATATTGAACTCAGGGGCATTCTACCTCTCACCTACACTCCCAGCCCTATTTTATTTTATTTTTTTATTTTAAAGCAGAGAATAGGAGCCTCCTCAGTTGGGGGCATGTGCAAAGGCTGGGACCTCAGAGAGCCCTGGGATAGGCACACAGACACTGCCTCTTCAAAATATGAAACACATTTTGTAATTTTGTGTGTCTGTTTGTGAGTTATGCTGGGGCATTCTGTCTTTAAGCTCTACCCCAACCCTATTTTTTGTTTGGAAACAGGGTCTAGCAAAGTTGCTGAGAGCCTCGCTAAGTTGCAGAGACTGGCTTAGAACCTGCAATTTACCTATCTCAGCCTCCCAAGTACTGGGATTACAGGCATGCACCACCACACCCAGCTTCATATTTTATATTTTAAAATAGAAGTGATTTCTCTCTCATAGATAGGATTTTTATATAAAGTTTTCTGAAAAATTTAACATATGTAAGTATATAGATATAATATATTAAACTATAGTCTAAGTAGAAGACTAAAATTAACTTCTGTTGATGCAATGACTGAATTTGGGGGAGCACTGTGTGATCTCTGGGACCTGCATCTTTCCCACGGTGCCCTGACCTGCAGAGGGGGCTCTTGACTGAAATGCATCATTGGAAACCACTGTCGAGGAAGTTTCCTTGGACCAGGGCATTGTGGTTATTTAAGGTCACTATTAATATGTATTTATAATTTGTTTCAATGTTAATAAAATTTCAAAAATATGCTATGTAGTATTCATGATTTGACTACTTAGCTACACAGATTCCTTTCAAATGTTTTCTATACTCCGATCTCATTTGGTTTTCACTGAGTCTCTATTTGCCTCACACCACCACCACCTGGTGGCTCAAAATGGTGATCATAGCAATCACGTTTCTTCATGATGTACAATTAAGGTATGATTCATGGTTTTCATAAAGCTGAAAGATTCTCATACCTGGGAGAAAATATTTACTCATTCCTTTTAGTCTTAGGCATTCTGATTTTTACACACTCTCTAGGTAAGTATAAAATCAAAATTTGAAAATTTGTTATCTTTGTGCACAAAGATAAACAGTCATTCACATGTAATCCCCCTTCTAGACTTTGGAAAAATCTTTCCCTGAGATCAAGGACTCTGTGGGAAGGCTCTGAAGGGAAGACTAAGCACATGTTTGCTCCTAACTTCCTGATATCAGTCAGATTGGAATAATTATTTAGACATCATTTCTGGGGAGATGATACTTAAAACCATGGATGCAGTTTAGAAGCCAGGTAGAAGATCTGTTTAGGTAAACGATTCTTTTGGAACCCTTATGTAAACTCTTTCATTAATGTTTCCTAATAATTTACTGTTTAGACAAATGTTAGGGTGCATTGTGTTCAGGGACCTGTGATGGGAACCCCAAAACATTGCGGATTTAATTCTACTCCTTGGTGCAGGTAATATTTGGTAATACACATCAGGAAAGGAAGGAAGGGGTGGGAGGAGGCATGAGCAGGGACATATAAGGAACAATGTAGAGTGGGCAGAGGTTTCTGCTACAGATTCTGCTCTCAGGAGTACTGAGTTCTGAGCCTACCACACAGGTGCCATTGTCCAGAGGCCAGAGAAATGATAAGAGTGGGTCGCTGCTACAGTTACTGAACCAAAGAGAGGCAGGGCTGTGCTGGGAGTTTGTGTTTAGGTGCAGGATTGGAGCCAAACCTCTCATAAAGCAGGCAGTGTAGGAACACAGTCCCTGGAGTGGGGCTGGCTGAGGGACAGAGGTGAACTGTTGTTTCATCAGCACATGAGAGTCTTGTACAGATGCCGGCTCTGGGCAATGTTAGCTGCAGCCTCGAGGATCAGGGCGTATTACTCCCACCTATATTGCTCTCACGTCCTGTGACCCATTGCTGGGCAGCTCTCACCCAGGCAGCCTGTGGATTGATCCAGATTGTGCCGGACCCCTCTTTTCCAGAGCCTCAATTTCTTTGCTGTGAGAAGAAATGTGAGAGGTGCAGGTCCAGCCAGCAGATCCCTTGGGCCCTCCTGGGTGTGGGGGATGGGTTGAAGCTCACAATAGAATGCTGCAAGTAGCAGCTTCCACCCAACCCCGAGCAGACACATTTCTACTCCCTGTGAGTCGTAGTCCTTATCAAGGAGCTGAGACCGCCAGCTCCAAATAACAGCACCGTTGGCTCTTCTCTGCTCTGTATTCCAGAGACTGGTGGCCCTGGCTCCAGTCACCACCCAGAGCTGCCCCTGGGTCTGCATTAGCCACAATCCTCTGGACAGACGGACTCCTGGCTTCAGCACCCATCAATCCAGTGAATATAAAGTACAAGTGGCCATGGGGCTGGTGTATGGAGCACATATTTCAGAAAAAGGGGTGGGGGAGGGCGGGCTCCACTGAGGCCAACAAGGGTCTTAACTCCCAGAGCATCCCCAGGCATGGGTCTCCGTGAATCCGAACTTCAGTACTATCCCCAATTTGCCAAATCAAATAACAGAGACAAGCCTTTGGGATGAAGGAAAAAGAAATTTTTATTGATTTGCTTGCAGATCAAAGAAACCAGTAAACTTAAAATGCTCAGTACCAAACCCCAGATTCCTCTCAAAGAGATCAAGTCTCTTAAGAGTTCTCTCTTCAGAGTCACAGAGGTATGCTCATCAGAAACGACACAGTTCACATCTAAGTCACCCTTTTTGTTGTTGGTTTTTTGTTCATTCATTCATTGTGGTACTGAGGATGGAACCAAGGGATGGACAAGGGGCATTCTACCTTTGAGCTATAACTCCAGCCATATTTCATTTTTTATTTTGAAACAGGGTCTCAATAAGTTGCTGAGGGCCTTTCTAAATTGCCGAGGCTGGCCTAAAACCTGCAAAGCTCCTGTCTCAGCCTCCCAGGTACTGGGATTACAAGTGTGCCCCATCATGTCTTGTTCTAAGTTGCCTTGAGTTGGTTCATTTTCAGACCCACAGGTACCAGGTCTTCATCCCTTTGGTGAGTAAACTGAAAAGACCATGTTGTTTGATAACAGGGGGAGAAAGAAATGGGGAGGGGAAAAGGAGGAGGAGGGAAAAAATAGATCAGCTTTGAAACAGGCCATCCATGAGCTGCCAGGACCCATTTCATTTTCCCCACTCTCAATAGCTATATTTCATGTCTACAGAATGGGCATTCAGAAAACTTCTTAGAATGAAAGGTTTTTAACTGTTGTTGTCACTTTTCCTACAGGACCTCTGGGGCTTTGGTCATGTATTTACAAAAAGAAAACAATGCAACAGAGTAAAAGAAAGACACATTTCCAAGGACAATAATAACTAGGGTGGTTACAGCAACAAGAAAGAGACCCACGTGTTCCATCCCAGGATGGTATTGGGAGAAATAGTCAATCATTGAATTTTCTTCTTCAGCAGGAAACAGAGTGGCTTTTTGTTTACAAATAGTCAGCCTGGCCCAGGAGGAGATACAATTTCTAAATACTCTGGAATATATACTCTGGAATATATTGGATGATATATGTGTTACTAACTGCAATAAGAAAGAAGTAAGACATGGAACATTAAATGCCTTTTCAGCTGGGCAGTGTACTACATGAACTCAATACATAATTGTACAGATTTTGAGGTCCTGAGTTGACCTCCAGTCTCCATCCAGGATTTGAGTGAATATGTTGACCAAACATATAAAGGGTTTGCTGTGGCCCATAATAGACTGGGCTCTTGGAAGACAGACCCAGTAATCAACTGCACAGGCTGAGGAGGCCCAGGTCTGTGCTATTCTAACCAAACAATTGTCCCTCCAGCCCGGAGAGTGAATAGAAAAGAGACAGAGTGACTAAATACATGAGATTCTTACCTTGGTTTTGTTTTTATTTGTGTTGTGTTTGTTTTTTGTTTTTGTACTGGAATGTGAACCCAGGGACTTTATACCTCTAAGCTACACCCCCAGCCCTTTTTGTTTTTTATTTGGAAACAGTGTCTTGCTAAGTAGCTGAGACTGGTCTTGAAGCTGTGATCCTCCTGTCCCAGCCTCCCAACTACTGGGTAACAGGCATGCACCACCACACCAGGCCCTAATCATGTTTTTAAAACCAGCAAATTAGGCCAGGTGTGGTGGCACCCACTTGTAATCCCAGTACTTGGGAGCCTGACACAGGAGGATCTGGGTTCGTGGCCAGCCTCAGATACTTAGTGAGGCCCTTCACAGCTTAGTGAGACCCTGTTTCTAAATAAAGAATAAAAAATAGGGCTGGGGGTGTAGCTCAGAGGTAGAATGCCTTTGAGTTCAATCCCCAGTACAGCAACAACAACAACAAAAAAAAGCAAATTAGGTCCCCAGGCAGGTGTGTTCTCCACATAGGAGAGGCGGCTTTTGCTAAGTCTTCAGGACACTTTTTCTTCTGGTGTGATGGACGCAGGTTTCACTCCAGCAAGTTTCAGGGACGTGTGAGTGGTCAGACGTGCGCCACAGGTTCCTTTCCACTTTTCTCCCAGTTGCTGTTCAGGTCCCTGTACTTTCCATGTCTTAAGGGGGACCTGGTCCCCAGGCAGGAAGGGGTGGAAAGGTGATTCCAACCTTGGAAAGGACCTGAAAGAAGCATACTCGTATGGAGCACTTAATATTTGCTCACCCTGTATCAATCTAGTACTTTTTTTGTTATAATCATGTGTTCTGTTTCCCCAGGGCACCAGAAGTCTCCCTTACATTATTTTATGGGGGCTCAATTCAAGCCCACTTCTAGGGTCCACCCATTTCCAGAGGGGAGGCAACTGTCTCCCCTTTTCCCACTGTGAGTGAGTTTGTTGACATAATCTAGCCGTTGCTTTCTTCAAGGGATGGCGCATCTTTTGCATTTTCCTGGTGGATTGGTGTTTGCAGGGTGCATGACTGTACATTGCTGAGTCAATAGTTGTTTCACTGATTGAGTCACTTCTGCAACAAAGGACTGTCATTCCTCACTCTGAATTGAGGAGGGAAACCCATATCTTGGAACTGGTTTTTGCAAGAGAATTTCAGTTAATTCTGAAGCTTTTTCTGTGCTGGTGGGATAAGCTTCAACCCACCCTGGGGATGGGTCTACCAATACAAGCAAGAATCTGGGGTTAGCTGCAGCATGTGACATCTGGCTACAAGCTACTTGCTAATCAGTCAAATGGCTGCGTTGTCACGTACTGTGTTCCTTTCACAGGGTCTCTCATTATTTGGATTGCTTTGAGCACTCAGAATTCAATTCTGAGTTGCCTGGGGGGAAGTTTGCTGGAGCTGTGGTCCTTGCATGTGGGGCTCAAGGAAAATCACCAGGGCGTGCCTCCCATAGTGAGCGCTCTCATGTTGGTGTTTCACCAAGAGTCAGACCAGTGCTTCAGGCAGGAGGCTGAGTCCGTGGGAATTCTGTGTCCTTATGACAGTGCTCTCCCAAGTGACAAAGCCCCGCTCTTGGGCCCATGTTGCATATGCTAAATATTAAGAGGTTTTTACTAGACTAATCCTAGCTGAGGAATCAGGGTTCCCAAAATGACTTTTCCTTTGACTCTTCTTTGGCGGCTCTATTTGTGGCCTGATTTCTTCCGGCTACATAAGTGTCAGTCTTTCAGTTGGTCACCAGGACAATGTGTGGATACGACCTGTTTGGGGTCAGTTACAGCCTGTCATAAACCCGGATCTCAATGGCATGTTTGATGTGCTTGTTTTTAGCAGTGAGGAGACCCCCCCTTTCCAAATAGCTCAGTGTGCACGTACTATCATGAAAGCATATTTTGAATCAGCTGAATGTCTACCTCCTTCCCTTCAGACAGCGAGAGCTCTCATCAGAACAATTAGCTCAGCCTTTCTGACTGGTGTTTCAGGCAGCAGAGCCTCGGCCTTCAGCACCTGCTATCCAGTTCCCACAGTGGATCCAGCTATCCGCTGGTCAATGTCCATGGAGCTGCTCATATCAGTGAAAAGTTCCCAGTGTAGCTCTGCCTCAGGCTGATGAGAAAAGTCTAACTGGATATTATAAACGTGTTTAAAATCTCAAGGGCAGTCTTGTTATATTGACCTGCAGCACTCGTTGGCAACAGAGTGGCTAGGTTTAGGGTGGACACAGTTTTAAGTTTGATATTTGGGTTGTCTAGTAGGATGGTCTGGTGTCTCCCCATTCTGTTAGCCTCAGTCAGTAAGCACCCTCCTGTCCTAATAGGACCAGTATTTGTGAGGAACAAACAGTAATGAGTTGTCCTAGACTAAACTTTGCAGCCTCCAAAAGTAAGTCACAAGTAGAAACTACCATTAAAACCAGGGAAGTATGTGTTTGCAGAGATTAGTTACCCGGAAGTTCTCTTGCAGGCACTGAATGAGCAGCCTGTGGGTTGCAAGTCTAGGTCAGTGGTAATGTGCTTGCCTAGAAGGGCCTGGGACTGATCCTTTGTATGAGAGAGAGAGAGAGAGAGAGAGAGAGAGAGAGAGAGGAAAACCAGCATCCTCACATTAAGTAGGAATAAACATGGAAGAGCTAACATGTGGGAACAGAGATCCACTGACACACAGCTCCCCAAAACCATACCCTCACAAACCCCTTGAACTTTTTTTTTTTTTTTGCGGTACCGGGGATTGAACGCAGGGGCGTTCTACCTCCGTGCTACGCCCCCAGCCCTATTTTTTATACTTTATTTTGAAACCGGGTCTCATGAAGTTGCGGAGGGCCTCACTAAGTAGAGAGAGAGAGAGAGAAGGAGAGAGAGAGAGCTGAGGCTGGCCGCGAACCTGGATCCTCCGGTCTCCGCCTCCCAAAGTACTGGGATTACAAGCGTGCGCCACCACGCCCGGCCCTTGAACGTTTTTTTAAAAATGTGATTTTATTGGTGCATTATAGTCTCACATCATAATGAAAATCTTGTTGACAGTAACATACATGCACACAGCCCTTGGTGCCCCCCCCGCCTCCCATTTTCCCCCTCCCAATACAGAGTACTGAGATTAATTTTGGTATATCCTTGTATATACATTTAGTCAATGGTAGTAACTCCATTAATGAACCTCTCTCTTTCTCCTCCCCTTTCCTTAGACCACCTCCCTGTCTCTGCTGAGGCTTGGGAGAGTCACTCTGGCAGGAGCTGCTGGCCAGCTCTCTCACCCAGGCAGCCTGGGGACAGACATATCCAGCTTGTGCTGGATCCCTCTTTCCCCAGAGCCTCAATTCCTTTGCTGAGAGAAGGATCCTGGCAAGAGCCCGGTTCTGTCAGCTGAGCCCTCAGGCCCTCCTGGGTGTGGGGGAGGGATGGGGCTCACCATAGGATGGTGCAGGTAGCAGCTCCCCACCAACCCTGGCCAGTCACATTGCTACTCCTTGTGAGCCTTCCTTTTATCACAGAGTTGAGACCTCCAATTTCAAAAGAAAATGACATTGGCTCTTCTGTGTTCTTCTGTATTCCAGAAACTCGTGGCCCTGTCTCCAGTCACCACCCAGAGTTACCCCTGAGTGTGTGTTACAGTCTGTCCTGTGCCCAGACTAGCTACTGGCTTGGGCACAACCAACAATTCACTGAACATAAAGTAAAAGTGTCCGTTTGGCTTCTGTGTGAAACACACACATACACACACACACACACACACACACACACACAATTTATGTCTACATTGCCCTTGAGTGTTTTTTCTTTAGACCCACAGGAGCCAGATTTTCATCACTTTGATCAGTAAACTGATGAGCATGTTATTTGTTAACAAAAGGAGAAAGAAGGGCAGGACAAAAGAGTGGAGAAGGAAAAATCATCAGATTTGAACAGTCATCGGTTAGCTCCCAGGGTCAGAAGCAGGCCCCCATTACAACCACACTCCAGTAGATGTGCAGTGCACAAGTGGAACTCTCCCAGCACACGTGGATGTGGCTCAAAGCTCCTGCTATCTCGAGCAACACTCAGGCAGCTGCTCAGAGTGCAACGCCCAGAACTAATGGCCATGCAAGGGAGCAACGCCTGCCAGGAGTCACCAGACTAAACCTCGGCAACCTAAGAAAGCTCCTAGCAACCTTGTCTGCATTCGAGACCAAACACCTGCAGAACTGTTTGTGCGTGAGCCCTGCCATGCTGACCCCTGCTGGTCAGGAGAGTACAGGTAACAAGGCTGAATGCTGACTCGGGGAGCAGGCTGCGGGCAGTTGTCCGCTACTCCTCACTTTCAGTTCGAGTCAAGACCACACGCCGATCCTCTTGGTGCAGTCAGCTCTTGCTGGTTATACTTGTTGCTGGCTCGGGTCTGTTAAGACGCCCTGTCGGCCGTAGCTCCTCCGCCACGGAGCTTTGCCACCGCCGATAACGAGGCAGGATGCTGACTCGGCTGATGGTAGATTTCGCGGGGGCCAAGGTCTCCCAAGGCGCTTCCTCCTGAAGTCCTCACCTGGCCAGGAAGCACAGCAGGGAGCCACGAACGCAACGCGTCGTTTCAAGACCCGGAAGCACAACATCGCGCCCAGCATGGAGACCCGGAAGCACAACATCGCGCCCAGCATGCAGACCCGGAAGCACAACAAAGCGCCCAGCATGGAGACCCGGAAGCACAACATAGCGCCCAGCATGGAGACCCGG
>PVJS01060610.1:0-11202 GCA_004027185.1 Glis glis | reverse complement strand
ACACACACACACACACACACACACACACACGGTTCTTTCTTAGTAGAACCAGAAGGGAACTCAAATGACCCATATGAAGATAAAGTTAATATATTTAATCACTTTGAAGAAGTATGAAATGTGACAAAAATGTTGGAAGTTCTCTGACAAAGACCACTTCAGGAGATAACTGCTTTGCCTACCCCTGGGTTCGCTCTGGGTCCACACCTGTTTGCTGTCACCGTGGGATATGGGAAGCTTGTCCTTCTGTGGCTTCAGTTCCAGAATTCTTCCTGCCACCTTCCACCTCCTTCACAAACCCAGGAATGTTTGAAAGTCAGCCCAGATCTTCACCTGGCTTTGATCTCCCCATGTGGAGATTGGTCCTTGGAAGTTGTAGCTTCCAGAAACCTTAAATGTTTGCTAACATATCTAACTTCTGCATTTCCTGATCACTCCTTCTGTGCATGGCTGTGTTCCAATTCTTTTGCCCTAGAAGAGGCATTATTTGGTTCCATCCAGGAAAGGGAGAATATTTGGGGCATCCTATCACCAAGAACTAGGAAATAAAAGTTGGCAACAAACAAACAGCCTTGAGAGATGCCCGTCAAGAATGCTAAGGGCTCTTTGAAAAAGAAACCAACTGGTTTAACTTCTGCCTGTGTAAACCACAGCCTTCCTTCCCAACATACACCACTCAGAGCTATATTTCTTCCTTAACTCTGTTCTCTTTTGAAATGACTCTGGGATTTCATCACATCTAGCCTAGTTTATACATTTTTCTCTCCAGTTAAAGATTTGCTTTGGTTTCCTCCAGTGCAGGATGAGTTGAATAAGGATGATCTCCAAAGCTTTTTTTTTTTGAGTACTGGGGCTTGAACCCAGGGTTATTCTACCTCCGAGCTATACCCCCAGCCCTATTTTTTATTCTTTATTTTGAACAGGGTCTCACTAAGTTGCAGAGGGCCTAAGTAGCTGAGGCTAGCTGCGAACCCGGATCCTCCAGTCTCAGCCTCCCAAGTACTGGGATTATAAGCGTGCGCCACCACACCCGGTTCTCTAAAGCTTTTTGATCCCCTGTGGTGAGGCACACTCAACAGAGACTGTCCTAAATGGGTGCATGGGGATACCTGTCTCTGTGAGGTTAGTGATGAGGATGTGCACTCACTATCCCTGTGTCCTTCCCTTGCAGGCTCTCAGGCTGCTGAAACTTGTTAGAGAAAGCCAGGGAACTTGGTAGAATAGTCCTGGGGAGAAGAGTTACTTAGTTGACTCTGTATACTTCCAAATAAGTCTTCTTCTCTGCTACTTTGCAATCTTTTTTTTTAATCTCTAAACTCCAGTAACTTCACCACAGTCCTCATCTCATATGTTTTTGCATTCTATAAATCTTGACTCCATCCTGACTCTACATCACCAATGAGGGTACCTTCCACTTTACTGAAACTTAGGACTAGGTGATGTAGAACCTTGGGCTAGTACTTTTCTTTAGATAGACAGGCACCATCGTCCAGCTATCCTCAAGAGCATTGCCTGCAGGCTCTGTGGGCATGTGTGTTGTGAATGCCAACATCTGGTTGACATAATGATTTGATTGGGGGCTTAATAAGAGTTGTGAGCCTGTGTCTAGCATTTGGTACTTATACCCATCCCATCTGGTCTTAAACCAAGTTGTTCTAGGCAGATGACCTGAGTGATAACTGTCTTGTAATGCCCAATATATTCTCCCTGCCACTAGGTACTCATGCACCTGCTGGCTTCTACATTTCTCATCAATCATAGTAATTCAGGTAGTTGTTTTTCAAATCCTACTCATATCCTCTTTAACCCTCATCTTTCCTTTTCTCTCCTACCTGTTTTGCTTAGTTACCTCAATATAGACTCTCCTTCTTCCCATTCCTCTTTGATTAGGAGGTAAAAGATAGCCCCAAACCATAGCTGATAAGCATGATACCAAGAATACTTGTAAAAGGAAAGTCAGACATTTGGGAATGAAATTGGACTGTGTGAAGAATCAGTTCTGTCTGTGTTGCCTTTGAGAATACTTCAAAAATCCCTAGAAAGCTGAATGTGGTGGTGCACACTTGTAATCCCAGTACTTGGGAGGCTGAGACTGGAGGATCACAGGTTCACAGCCAGCCTCAGCAACTTAGTGAGGCCCTCTGCAACTTAGTGAGACCCTGTTTCAAATAAAAGAATAAAATAGGGCTGGTGGTGTAGCTCGGAGGTAGAATGCCTCTGGCTTCCATCTTTAGTACCAAAAAACAAAAACCAAAAAATCCCTACAAATATCCATCTGTTTTTTGTTTGTTTTTTGTACTGAGGATGAACCCAGCAGTGCGCTACCTCTCAGCCACATCCCCAGCTATTTTTATTTTTTATTTTGAGACAGGGTCTCGCTAAATTGCAGAGGCTGGCCTAGAACTTGTGGTCCTCCTGCCTCAGCCTCTCGAGACTCTGGGATTATAGGTATGCACCACTGCACTTGGCCAAATATCCATCTTTTAATTAACCTGTCCTTAAAGCACAACAATTTGAGATATGTAAACATTACTTAATTTTGTTCCTCTCCTGTTTTAGTATTTAGTATTTTAGTATTTTAGTATTTTAGTATCCTCTCCTGTTTGTTGTTAGTATTTACAGAGGTACCATTTTGTATCTTTATTATGTATAAGACACATTTCAGCCATCTTTCTTATTCAGGAATGAGCTTATCCAGGCACCCAGCTACGTCTAATGTTTCTTTGGGAAAATATCTTCACTTTATAAAAGTGACTGTCTGATAAAGAAGTGCTCCATGAAAACACAGTTTGCTCACCGTCCAGCCCCTGCGGGGGATGTGTCCTCATCATTCCTCTTGCACCGAGAAGAAGAAAAGCGCTTCCAGAGGATGCTCAGAGCTAGGCGGGAAAGTGCGATGCTCCCTCTGGCGCTGGGGTCTAGGCTAGAGGTGCAGGGGTGTGTCATGCTGGACTCTCCCAAGCTCTTCTTTTTTTCATCATATGTCCCTTTAGAAAGTACCAGAGTTTAAAGCCTGACAGGGCTTCCTCCACTTGAAAATATAATCTAATTATGGCAAGATCGCATTCTTTAAAACACATTGTATAGTAGAGTTAATAGAATTATCCCCTCCAATTTTTTACTAAGAAATAATACATTCTTGTGATATTCTATCAGATCTTCAGTGGAAATCTTCTGGTTTGAAGCTGCGTACATTTCCTGTATGATACATATGCTGCTAATTTATACAAACGGAGATGACCCAGTGCCCTGTGTGCAAACTGTAGCATCTCCTTGTGGAATGAGCATTTCAGGAAAATGGGATGACTTATTAAATAAAATTCAAAATTGCATTAGGTTTCAGGTGACTGGAAATTTCCTGTTAGGGTGGAAAAGTTTATCCAGATGTTCTTGCCTGGGGATCAGTGTGCATCATATCGTTTCAAAGAAGTACAGCCATAGCTGATTTTATCTTTCTTTGTCCTTCTTTCTGTGGTGCGCAGGGATGCTCTTTCTGAGTTCATCTTTGGTCTCTTTCTCTTTGAAAGGAGCAGCATGCATTTCCGGTTAGGTTTGGGAGGAAAAATCAATGGCTGCAGGGCAGGGTGAAACTAGTGATTCGTACAAGTAGCACACCTTTTGCTTTCGCTTCATTGGCACCAGGCTGTAGGGAACTAAAGTAACCAGCTGCAGACCCTTATTGTGCAATTTTGAGGTGAGAATAGGCAAAATCCCAGGGACTGAGAGACAGACATGTGGCTACCAGAGAGATGACATCAGCTAGTTTACTGGTGCTGTGGAGGAAGGGGAGATTCCAGGTGCTTAGCCCTCTTCCTGCATGGGCGAGTGTCTGAAGCCACCCCCAATCCTGTTGGCAGCCAAGGCCTCTGCCTGGGAAAAGCCTTGTCTAACTCTGTCTCCTGTTGTCCCCACAGGGACCTGAACTTGGAAGGGGTCTTGCCACCTTGGCTGTAGGAACAAAGCTTTGAGGAATGGACAGACATGTTTGTCTAAGTGTACTTTTCTTTCTTTCTTTCTCCCTTTCTTTTTTTTTTTTTTTGTGTGTGTAGAGTATTAGGGGTTGAATCCAGGATCTTGCACATGCTAGGTCAGCACTGTATCAGTGAGCCATACCCCTAGGCCTTTTTAAAAATTGTATTTTAGTAGGGCATGATAGCATATACCTGTAATCCCTGTACTTGGGAGGCTGAGACAGGAGGATTACAGGTTCGAGGACAGCCTCAGCAAGTAGTGAAACTCTCAGCAACCTAGTGAGACCCTGTTTCAAAATAAAAATAAAATAGGTCTAGGGATGTAGCTCAGAGGTAGAATGCCACTGGGTTCAATCCCCAGCACCAAAAAATAAAATAAAATAATTGTATTTTAGCTAGGTGTGGTTGCACACACTTGTAATCCCAGTACTTGGGAGGCTGAGACAGGAGGATCGAAGATTTGAGGACAACCTTAGCAAGTAGTGAGACTCTCAGCAACCTAGCAAGACCCCGTTTCAAAATAAAATAAAATAGGGCTGGGGGTGTAGCTTGGAGGTAGAATGCTTCTGGGTTCAATCCCTAGTACCACAAAAATAAATAAATAAAAATTATATTTTGAAGCGGGGTGTGGTGGGTACACTTGTAATCTCAGTACTTGGGAGGCCGAGACAGGAGGATCGCAGGTTCGAGGACAGCCTTAGCAAATATACTCATTAACTTAGCAAGACCCTGTTTCAAAATAAAAAATAAAATAGGGCTGGGGTGTAGTTTAGAGGTAGAATGCCCCTGGGTTCAATCCCTAGTGCCACATCCACACAAAAAAATTATATTTTGAGACAGGTTCTCACTAAGTTGCCCAGGCTGGTCTCAAAAATTTTTTTTTCCTTTTTTCTTTCTTTCTTTCTTTCTTTCTTTCTTTCTTTCTTTCTTTCTTTCTTTCTTTCTTTTTTCTTTTTTTTTTTTTTTGCTGGGGGTTGAGCCCAGGAGCATTCTACCTCTGAACTACATCCCTAGCCCTGTTTTTATTTGAAATAGGGTCTCACTAAGTTGCAGAGGGCCTCACTGATTAAAGTTCTCAAACTGGGGATTGGATATGAAGTGATAAAGGGGAGCACTGAGTGGGTTTTAGGGAATCTGTTGAGGAATTGCTCTTTTCTTGGAAAGCAAAGCAGTCTATGATGTAATAAATCATTTCTAATTAAAATTATTATTTTCTCTCCATGTCTTAATCTGGACACTCGGTATGCTAGAGGAAGGCATTTGTAATGACTCCCATTCTGTGTTCTGCTCCTTCCCCTGTGCTTATCCTAGAACAGAGCCTCCCAGGGCCATGCTTGGGGTAACAGGTTGGGGGAAATGCTCCTGCAAGGGAGATCTGCATGCCCTGCCTTGCCTGTGTGCGGGCTTCTGAACTGTGGTGGGGCTTCTTGGGAAGCCTACAGCCAACAGTAGGACTGGGAAAAGCTTTCTGACTCCTACAGCATGCCAGAGAGGCGAGCGCGGGGAGGCAGCGGAGCCAGCGAAGCCCATCTGCTATCCAGCTTGCTTTCCTGTCAGGCGTTGGGCTCGTCTGGTCCCACCCTCCTCCCCCAAGACAAGTTAGAAAACGAAGCCTGTTGCATAGAAACCAGGTGATGTCAAAGCTTATACCAAGAGGTGCAGACGTCCCCAGCCCCAGGCCCGCTTGTGGCTAGCTTAAGATTTCTCTAAGACCCTTGCATTCAAGTGTGGCCATTACCCACTTGATGTTGTCTGGGGCCAGCTTGGGCTTATTCTGTCCCAGCATCTTCCCACCACTGTATTTTTCTCTCCCTTTTGGGATTTCAGATAGGAGGACCTTCACGATCTCTGAGTTGCCAAAGCCCTTGTTCCGAGAGCCCAGTGCTTCCCCTTCTGGGCCCAGGAAGCTGTGGGTAAGCCTTTGGTTTCCTTCTCAGCCTGGCACTTTTGGGAAGCTGTCTGCATTCCTTTCTGCCCAGATCTCTGCCTCAGGGGCTGTGTGGGTGCGGTTGCTTCATGCTTCTGTGATGTGGAATGCTGAAGCAGTTCCATGGAGACTAGACATTGAAGGTGACCAGGAGTTTGAAGGTGGAACTGCCTTTACTTGCAAGTCTGAAGCCAGGAGCTAGCTTTTCATGGGGTGTGGTTCAGTATTGATTCTTTTTTTTTTCTTTTTTGGTATTTGGGGTTGAACCCAGAGGCATTCTACCTCCAAGCTACACCCCCAGCCTGATTTTATTTCTTATTTGGAAACATGGTCTCACTAGGTTGCTGAGAGCCTCACTAAGTTGCTGAGGATGGCTTTGAACCTGCGATCCTCCTGTCTCAGCCTCTCAAGTACTGGGATTACAAGCATGTCCCATCACGCCTGGCTGTATTGATTCTTTTTAAAGTTTTGCAATTCTCTTCCCTGTCTCCCTGCCACTCTGGAAGGAGAAGGCGAGGAGAAAGAGTAGTGCTTAACTTTCCTGTGGGCTTCCTTTGCCACTGGAGGTGGGTACAACAGATGCCTTTTCTCAGGAGGGAGCACACAGGCAGGTGCGAGGGTCTGTCACTGGCTGTCATATAACTGGTGACTCCTCAGTCTGGCTGTGTTGGAGCTCTGAATCGTTTCTGTAGGCATCCCCTTCCATCTTTTTTTTTTTTTTTTTTTTTGCGGTACCGGGGATTGAACCCAGGGGCATTCTACCTCTGAGCTACACCCCTGGCCCTATTTTTTATCCTTTATTTTGAAACCAGGTCTCACGAAGTTGCGGAGGGCCTCACTAAGTAGCTGAGGCTGGCTGTGAACCCAGATCCTCCGGTCTCAGCCTCCCAAGTACTGGGATTACAAGCGTGTGCCACCACGCCCGGCCTATCCCCTTCTATCTTTACCTGGCTTAAAGTCTTTCAGAGGACACCATCACTTCCTGGAAAGTAGAAAGGGTCTAAGAGAACATTAAAAACACGAACGTGCTGGGCAGAAGATGAGCCAGAGAGGGAGGCCCCTTGCCCAACCCAAGGCTGTGTGTGTGTGTGTGTGTGTGTGTGTGTGTGTGTGTGTGTGTGTGTTTGGAAGTGGAGATTGGGGGCGAACATTTCTATTGAACAGGAAATGGTGGTAAATATGGAGAGGGAGTGCAGGGGGCTGACTGGAGAGTGGGAGAGCTGGGGTGGCTAGAGGCCAGCCGTAGTGGGGAGGTGGGTTTGGGCGTTCGTTCCTGGTTGCGCCCGCATTGCTGAATATCCTGGGGGTGATGGCTGGGAATGCCTTCCTCTGGGCATAGGGCTGGTCCCCTGCCTGTCCTTCCCAGCCTCCACCCACAATGTACCTATATGTTTCTTGCCTACCCCGGAGGTCTTGGCAGAGGGTGTCTGGGGCAGAGGCTCGGGGTCGGAGTGGGCTGGCCAGCCAGAGCCCCACCTCCCAGTTGAGAGCCTCAGGGTGAGAAGCTTCTTTGCAGCTGCCAGTCCTCCCCGGGCTGGCCCGTAGAGGTGTGTGTGCCCTGGCAGGGTACAGAGCCCTTCTCATGGGTGCTCTACCTCTTTGGGGCTTATGAACAGATGGGGCCTAATTTGAAGCAGAACTTCTTCAAGAACCCAGATCTGAAATGTGTATTGGAAGATTACTTCCAGTCGTGGCTCTTCGTCCCCTCTGTCTCTCTCTTGCCTTTATCTTTCCGTCACCATCAGGCATTGGGAGCAGCCACTGCTATCACACGGGCTGATCTGGACATTGAGAATGGAGCTAAATGTAACTGTCTGCAGTCTGATTGATGAGCTCAGTCTCGTCTGGGAGGAGGGGTTGATTTGCGCCTGGGATGGGGGCCCTCTCTTCCCCAAATGGAGTGGGCAGAAGCAGGGAGGAGGGGTGAGAAAGTACGTCAGGGGTTGGGAGGGCACTGATTCCACCCCTTCCTTCCTCCTTTCTGCTCTGCCAACATTGTCAAAAGCTGGAGAGAAAACCAAGATCTTGCTTTCTCCGGCCACCAGGCAGACAACAAGCACTAGCTGAATTTTTCATTTTTAACAATATTGTGATGCCAATATTATATAAAGCTTTCTTTCTGACCTGAGGAAATCCCCAATACACACATGCCCACATGCAAAGGGACACACACACACACGCACGTGCACACACAATTTTTTCCAGGGCCTATACCACTGAGCTACACTCCCAGTCTTTTTAAAAAAATGTTATTTTGACACTGGGCCTGGTGGCGCACGCTTGTAATCCCAGTACTTGGGAGGCTGAGACCGGAGGATCCGGGTTCGCTGCCAGCCTCAGCTACTTAGTGAGGCCCTCCGCAATGTAATGAGACCCTGTTTCAAAATAAAGAATAAAAAATAGGGCTGGGGGTGTAGCTCAGAGGTAGAATGCCCCTGGGTCCAATCCCCAGTACCCCCCCCCAAAAAAAGGAAAATAGAGTTGGGGGTATAACTCAGAGATAGAATGCCCCTGGGTTCAATCCCCAGTACCAAAAAAAAAAAAAAGAAAAAAAAAGATGACAACAACAAAACAGAAATCCCTTCAAATCTCCAAATCCCAACTGCCAATGTCATCTTTGCCTGTGACCACTGTCACATCTTTCTCTTGGTCTCTGACCCTCGTGATCTTGGTGGCTGTGCTTCCACTGGCTGTGTCTGGAGAAGTCCAGGATCTGGATGTAACGGATGATGTCATTAGAGCAGTGGTAACCTGGGAACTGTTGGCAGTACCTGGAGTCAAGCCTCACCTTGCTGAGTCCGTTTCCCCTTGCTCAGCTCTTGGGCTTTTCCTTGGAAGAGGCGCGTCATGCGCTGCTGATGGCAGATGCTGTCTGCATGGATGATGAGTGGCTGGTCTTTCATCACCTTCAGGACTGTGAAATGGTCAACTTCCTCTGTCTGCTCTGGTTTGAGGTCTGACTCCCATGGGCTGGGGAGGGAAGTCTGCCATTGCTGTGCCGGGGACAGTGCTCCTTGACCCTTTGTCCTTTACTAGGCACCCCAGATACGGAGGGGATAAAGGGCTGTCTGAATTCTTTCTTGCCTTCAAAAGGCTAAGTGGTACTCAAGTGTGTTCTTTGACATCCCTGGGAGCAATGCTCAGGAATTCCCCTAAGTTGGCTATTCTCACACTTCCAAACAAGCTTCCTCCTGTTTCTGCCCTTCATGATCTTAAATTACTGTCTCCTCTCCTTCCACATTCCTGTTTTCCTATCATCATCTCACCTATCTTTCCTTCTTTGCATCCTGGAGTCTTGTGTTTTGCTCTGTTGTATAAGTTCCTCTATGTTGATCTCTAAGCGAAGGGCACTTATAGGCACCTCTTTTTACGTGGAAGGCAAACTAGCTCTATTCTGTGGAAAAAGATATATCCAGCCAGGCATGGTGGTGCATGTCTGTAATCCCAGTACTTGGGAGGCTGACACAGGAGGATCACAGGTTCCAAGTCAGCCTCAGCAACTTAGTGAGGCCCTCTGCAACTTAGTGAGACCCTGTTTCAAAATAAAGAATAAAAAATAGGGCTGGGGGTGTAGCTCGGAGGTAGAATGCCCCTGGGTTTAATCCCCAGAGAGAGAGAGAGAGAGAGAGAGAGAGAGAGAGAGAGAGAGACACACACACACACACACACACACACACACACACACACACGAGATATACTCAGTGCCTGCATTATTAAGAAAGGAGCTAATCATTACATAGATTAGAGACTTATATGTTGCTAACTTTGAGGAAAAAGAATGGTTTAAGAAAATGACATCTATAGGATGTTGACATCTATTTAGTAGAACACTCAGGCTGGGGATGTAGTTAAATGGTAGAGCATTTGCCTATGATGCAAAAGGCCTTGGCTTTTACTACCAGAACCACAAAAAAGAAAGAAAAAATATACCTGGTACAATACTCATCTGTGAACCAGGGCCATCTTCCGTGTTCCCAGGATGGAACTGGCTTTTGAGGGGCCACTGGTCTTTTCTGAATCCTCAGAAGCATTGTGGTTTCCCGTTATGGGAGATAAGCTGCTTTGTATGAATCCCAGCAATGCCTGAAGAAGCTGCAGCGCCACATTCCTACCGTCTAATGTTTCAGACAGCGCTCAAACCCAAGTTCTTGCTCACAAACAGCTATCAGATGACAGCTTAGTATAGAAGGTTAAAGATCCACAAGAACTCACTCTGATAGTTAAAAATAAAACTTTGTGATTCTGATTATGGTGAACTGTGGTTGGGAGATGGTGGGTAAGAATTGTTTGGATTCCTGAGCTGCTCAATGTCCTTGCTAAAGCTCAGAAGGTCAGAGCCAGTTGGGACTTTTTTTTTTTTTTTTTTTTTTTTGCGGTACCGGGGATTGAACCCAGGGGCATTCTACCTCTGAGCTACACCCCTGGCCCTATTTTTTATCCTTTATTTTGAAACCGGGTCTCACTAAGTTGCGGAGGGCCTCACTAAGTAGAGAGAGAGAGAGAGAGAGAGCGCGCGCGCTGAGGCTGGCTGCGAACCCGGATCCTCTGGTCTCAGCCTCCCAAGTACTGGGATCACAAGCGTGCGCCATCACGCCCGGCCAGTTGGGAGGTTTTGATGTTAGTGGTAGAAGGGACCAGAGCTCAGCTGTTCCTCCCTTCGTCCTTCCCTCCCGCCCTTCTTTTTTATGGTACTGGGAATTGAACCAGGGGAATTCTACCCTTAAGCTACACCCACAACCCTTTATTTTTATTTTTTATTTTGAAACAGGGTCTCACTAAGTTATTGTGCGCTGGCCTCAAACCTGCGATCCTCCTGTCTCAGCCTTCCAAATACTGGGATTACAGGCATGTGCCACTGTACCCAGCCAGCTAGCCATTCGATAATCTTTTCTTTTCTTTTCTTTTCTTTTCTTTTCTTTTCTTTTCTTTCCTTTTTTTCTTCTCTTCTCTTCTCTTCTCTCGTCTCTCTTCTCTCTTCTCTCTTCTCTCTTCTCTCTTCTCTCTTCTCTCTTCTCTCTCCTCTCTCTCTCTCTCTCTTTCTCTCTCTCTTTCTCTCTCTCTCTCTCTCTTTCTCTCTCTCTCTCTTTCTCTCTCTCTCTCTCTCTCTCTCTCTCTTTCTTTCTTTCTTTCTTTCTTTCTTTCTTTTCTTTTCTTTTCTTTTCTTTTCTTCTTTCCTTTCTTTCCTCCTCCTCCTTTTTTTTTTTTGCGGTACCAGGGGTTGAACCCAGGGGCGTTCTACCTCCGCGCTACACCCCCGGCCCTATTTTTTTATACTTTATTTTGAAACCGGGTTTCATGAAGTTG
>PVJS01060609.1:0-11198 GCA_004027185.1 Glis glis | reverse complement strand
TGTTTGTTTGTGTGTGTGTGTGTGTGTGTGTGTGTGTGTGTGTGTGTGTGTGTGTGTGTGTGTGTGTGTGTGTGTGTGTTACTAGGAATTGAACCCAGGGGCATTCTATCTCCAAGCTACACCCCCAGCCCTCTTTTAAATTTTTATTTTGAAACAGTCTCGCTAGGTTGATGAAAGTCTCATTACTTGCTGAGGCTGTCCTTAAATCTGTGATCTCCTGTCTCAGCCTCCCAAGTACTGGAATTAAAAGCATGAGCCACCACACCCAGCAAGGCCTTGTATATTTTGGAAAGTTATGGTGGGCAAAATCCAGCCATCCAAGGGGGCTCAATCAGATCATTTTGGCTAGGGCTCAAGTCACCTTAGATGGTGTGAACAGGAACTATGTCCTCAACAAGGATCAGTTGGTAAATGATGCAGATTAGCCTTGTCTTGTCTAAAATAGTAGTCTTTTCTGAGTCTTGTAATATTATTATAAGAAGGGTGAGTGGTTAAAATTAAAATAATTTTATTCAGGTTGGTAAATACTCTGACCTTGTTGCATGCCTTCTCTATCCTCCAGGTATCCTGATTTAGCTATGTGAGGGTTTATGTCTGGGACAAATGAAGGGGTGAAGGAATAGGGAGCAGAGTTCAGGAGCTTGCTCTACTACAACAGGCATCCATTCTGATGGGCCAACAGGACTGGTTGCTAAATATTTCTAACATTGTCTGTCCAGAACCCAGAAGATTATTTTAGAAATGAAAATAAGAATGAAGATGGTTGAGAAATAAATTTAAATTCAAGGTATAAATATACTTTAATCCATTCAACATAATAGGAGGCTTTGTAATTAGAGGAATCATTGTTTAACACAGTTAAATATATCTGTTGTAATCAATCAATAAAATGTGAGAATTCTGATTAAATAAATTTGAAATCATTACTGAAATATTTGAAAATTTTTTTGTTAAATTATAGGTTTGACATATTGGTCGTATAAGTTGCTTTTGCATTTAATTGTATACTTGGTAGTATATAATAAATTGATAACTATACATAGTACAAATAATAGGGGTTATAGCTGTCCAAGCAGAAGTCTTCTTAAATGCATAAAATAATACCATCAATACCTCTAACAGCTCATGCCTGATATCCTGACCCTTGTCCTTTATTCATTCAGCAGATATTTATTAGAATCTTCCATGTGTTAAGGAATATACAGGTTCTGTGGACTTTGTCATCCCCATGCCTCTTGACCATGTTCATCTCCATCTTACACATCAGGTTGGAACAGAAGGCACTTAGCCACAGCACCTTGCAAGCCCACAAATGCAATGTTGGATTGACATTTTTCTCTTTTCATTTAACACATGTTTTGAACTAAATTTCTCTGCCTTGAGCTGTCTTATGGATATATTTGTGCTCCAAATAAAAGAGTGGAATTTGTTGACTGCAAAACAGATCTAGGGTGGAAGGGTATGCTTAGTTTATTGTGACCCTACTCTTCTTCCAGTGGGCTAGATACTGGAGACAAAAGAGTAGCTGTGAGAGGCAGAATAGCAGTTAGGTTTGGAGCTAGATAGATGATGAGTCATTCCAGTTCTGCTGCTTTCTGACTGTATACATGTGGGCACAATTAACCTTTAGATTCATAGGATTGTTATGAGGATAAAATGAGGCCATAATCTACTGTGATAAAATTGTTTTACATTCCTTAACACATCTGGCAATTTTATAGAAATAGAGGTTAATATACTCCTTTGTAACAATTGCTTCTGCATTGGATATTAAGTATTTACCAAGTTAAAAACTCATTTCACCATCATTAGTCTCCAAAAGTACTATTTTTATATAAAAGACAGTAAAATAATTTGCACCAAGGTATGAAGCATAAGCTGGTTCACTCTCAGTAGTTATTTGTTTATTATAAGGAAACTTAGTAATTCACAAAAACTCCGGTTTAAAGGGAAGGACATACTGTGCACCAGGTGGACTGAGTACTTGACGTGCAGCATCACATTCAATCCTTGTAATAAAGTTTCTAGGTGGGCAGTCTTGTCTATCTTTAGGACATAAAACTAGATGATCTAGTCTTGGAGTGAGGATCTGTTCATTCATTCAAAGCAAGGGGAAGTTGATGGAATCGAGGTCTTTCTGACTGATATTTCTTCATTGCCTCATACTGCTGTTTAATGACTTCCTCGAAGTAGAAGTATTTTTCAGTGGAAAAACTTCTGAGTGTCTTTCTTTGTTAGATGAGCTGCTATTCTCTCAAAGATGGTTTCTTGGATCTTTTGACAATTGCTTCAACTGTTTTAGGGACATTGGTATCTTTGTAATATGTAGATAACTATTAATTGCATAGATATGTATGCTGACTTTTTAATTATGTCCCTATTTTCATGAGTATCAAATCTGAGACACTCCTGTTCCTAGGGGTACAAGGACTAGAGCAAGCAAGCCTCAGTCTTCTGGGTGAGCAACACCAACTGCAGAAGCCAGAAACCTAGGACTGATGATCAACATCTCTTTTGGTGTTATCTTCCACACAGAATAATTTATCACCAACTTCTGTTGACTCTACTTCCTAAGAAGCTCTGAAATCCCTCCTACTTCTTCCATCTTCCCATGGTGGATGGTGGTACCTTCCTCATCCACCATCCCTCACTCTGATGACTGCAACTGGATTAGTCCAAAGTGGTGTCTCCACATCCTTTCTTGTCTTCACTATCAATGTTTTGTTATGTAGTCAGACTGTTCTTTGGAAACACAAACCTCATCAAATCCGTATTCTATTAAAAACCCCTTGGGTTTAATTGTATTTCTTTCTTTCCCTTCCTTCCTTCCTTCCTTCCTTCCTTTCTTTCTTTCTTTCTTTCTTTCTTTCTTTCTTTCGTGGTACTGGGGATTAAACCCAGGAGCATTTTACATCCAAGCTACACTCCCAACCCTTTTTATTTTTTGGTTTGAAACAGGGTCTTGCTAGGTTGCTGAGAGTCTCACTACATTGCTGAGGCTGTCCTTGAACCTGCGTTCCTCCTGTCTCAGCTTCCCAAGCACTGGGATTATAGCCATGTGCCACCACGCCCACATATATATTGAAGACTGTCTTAGTACATTTGGGATACTATAAGAAAATAACTTAGATTGGGTGATTTATAAACAAAAGAAATTTATTGCTCACAGTTCTGGAGGCTGGAAAGTCCAAGATCAAGGCAACAGAAGACTTAGTGTCTGAAAGAGTCTGTTCCTTATAGACAATGCCCTCTATGTGCCCTCACATGATGGATGGGAGGATATAAGAGTCTAACATATTCCCTCAGGCCTCTTTCATAAGGGCACTAATTCATGACCTAATCACCGCTGAAGTTCCCACCTCTTCATACTATTACACTGGAGATTAGAATTCAACAAATGAATTCTGAGGGGGCCACAAGCATTCACACCATAGCAAAGACCAGTACTGGTTTTTGGTAGAAGATAAACTTGAGTGTGGCACATATACTTATTGGGAATTTCAAATATGTAGGAAGAAGTGATGTCTTCTATGCCTTTTCTCACGGCTTAGTATTATGAAAATTTACTGTGACCTGCTCTGAGACAAAAATTATTTCTCTATATAATTTTCTGAACTGTATTCAGTAAAGTTCACTTATAGGACAGGGAGGAAGTATAGCATAATATTTAACAGCACAGGCTTTCCTGGAGTCAGAAAGATAGACAGAAAGGTAGATAGACGATAGATAGATAGATGATAGATAGATAGATAGATACATCGATACATAGATAGACAGATAAGAGAAGGAGGAAATACAACATGATACTTAACAGGGCAGGCTTTCCTGGAGTTAGACTGCCAATGTTTGAAACCTGCTTGTTTTGTTACTTCTTTACAAGAAAATTTACTTAACACCTCTGGGCTTTGATTTTTTTTTCTGTCTGATAAGTGGGGATACTAACAGTTCCTGTTTGAGGATTAAAAGGCATAAGACATATAAAATATACTTTGGAGACTTGGCACATAAAATGCATTCAGTAACTCATAGCTGTTTTAAATTAGAAATAAGAAGAGAAATAACCACTGATAACTAGGGAATCAGAATAATTCAGAGGTTACTTTGCTATACTTGTTACTTGCTAATCATCAAAAAATCTTGATGTTTTGCAGAAAAATATGATATAATAAACTCAAACCAGATGACACAGAAAATCTAATAGTTCTCCGAAGAACTGAAAAGTTGTCAAGACTTTCTACCCCACCTCACTAAAATTACAACAGGTCTAGATAATTTTATCGTGGAATTCTATAGTCTCTAAAAAACAGACAACTCCATGATGACTTACAAGTTCAGAGGAGAGAAAAGAAAGTTTCCAAATTATTTTGTGAAGTTAGTATGACATTGATACCAAATTTTAATAATGCTAATGCACTTGAATATGTGCATACATGTATATCATCATCCACCATCCCCAAGAACCTTGGTTCATGTTCATACAAATCTTTGCGAAAATACATGTAAATGGAATTCAGCAGCACATGAACAGAGTAATGTGATACATACAAGTGTATTCACATAAATGTGTGAATACAAAGATGTTTTAGAATTAGGGATTCCATTAGTATATTCATTATGTTAATAGGTCAGGAAAACAGTTATGTAATATGCGATAAAGTCATTTGGCAAAATGTAACATCTACTCACCTAAAAAATCTTATTCTAATATAACTAGAAAGAAACTTCTGTAATGTGACAAAGATATACCATGAAACACTGGACATGTTCTAATTCAAGTCAAGGACAAGAGAATATATTATCTCTGATATTATTTATTATAGTCCTGGAGGAAATTAATGAGCTTGTAAAACTGTAAAAGTGGAGGATAATTCATAGTTGTTTTCAGATGATTAAATTGCATACCTGGATAATTGAAGAGAATCAGTTGAAAAGCCATAGAAAGAATAAGAGAATAAAGATCAAAGTTTGCAAATTGATATATAAAATTAGCAATTTTATTAATCCAAGTAACAACCTGATAGAAAATAAAAAAGAAGAAAAGGTTCTGTTCACAATAACAATGAAACAAAGAATAAAATACCTAAGAAAAAACTCCAGAAGCAATGTTCAGGATCTAATAATAGAAAACATTTATTGAGTACTTACTACTCCCAGCCAGTGGTTGAAGTATTTTGAATGGAGCTTCTCATTTAATTCTTATTAAAGAATACTTTAATACCCTCCTCTCTGAGGCAGGAGCAATTATTGTTTTTGTTCTGTGTGGGGGAAAACAGAGGTACAGAGTATTTATGTAATTAGCTCAAGGTCTCATCAGCAGGAGAACTTTCACTCTTAATCATTAAAGTTCCTCCTAGCTGACATTTATGTCATTGATGAAAATTAAAAATAATTGGGAAAATAAATACTTACCATAAAAATACAGTTGCTCTTGGGTCCAAAGATTCAATACTTTGAAGACATCACTTCTCTCTAATTAACTAGTAAATTTAATGCAATCTTAATAAAAATATTCAAGATTTTTTAAAACTAATTAACTGGTTCTTATATTGCCAGAAACATTAAAAAAAGGGCAAGTAATGAAGTGATAAGGGAGGAATGTGCTATATATTAATGTATTATAATTCTATATTAATTTAAATGATTGTGTGTTGATACTTGAGTAAACAGACACATTTATCAAACAATACAAAGAATCCAGAAATCCAAATATAAGTGAAAATTCAATTTTTGGGAGAGGTGATATTTTAGATTAATGGAAAAATATATTTTTATAAAACTGAATTTTATAATAACCCATTTTATCTAAAACGTCATAGGCATCTTTGAATGTCATTAAATTTTTTTTCTGTGACATAATTGAATGACAGCATAATTTTTCATGGTGTATATGTTTATTTCCAGTTTTTGTTATTGCAATTTTCCTTAAGTAAAATCTTTGTGCATATCTTTAATTCTTTCTGTCAAATCTTCCCAACTGCTAAGTTAAAGGTATATGCATTTTAGTAATTTTAATAATAATTTCATAATCTCAATAATAATTTTGGACATGTCTAGGTTGTTTTACTTTACAGATTCTCAAGTAGTATTTGAGAGTGGCCATTTCATTGGACTCTTGTCAAAATAAATATTATATTTTTAGAGTTTTGGAAAAGGGATCCTATTAGTGTTTTAATATTATATAAATGTTTACTATTGAGATTGAATTTTATTATATATGCATACTGTTTTTTTATTTCTTTTGTGTATTCAGGCATCTATTGAGAAAAGTGCTGTTTCTATTTGACTGGAAAACTCCCTGGACTAGAAACAAATGAACCGATCATTTTAACATCCATGCTTACTAAAGTAGCTATTTTTCAATCGGTTTAGGAATAGTACCACAAAGAGTATCTTGACTGAACTCTTAAACAGCTGCTGTAATCTGGAAACCTACTAGGTTCACGAAGCGCCAGGCAAGAAGGAAAACCTTGTGAGCTGTCACAGAATTTCAGTGGTTGTCCAGGGTTCTCGCTGATGATAGAATTTTTGCATCCAATTCCTACACTTTTTCCCTTATCATTTCTTTGCATAATAAACCTGCTAATTTAGTACTCTCCCTTCAGTGGGGTTGCTTTCATTTGCAGCAGTCAAGGAAAGACACAAACATCTCGGTGTTACACTGTCAATTAAACCAAGGTGGAGGAGGGGAGGGCGGGTACAGTGATAAATGAGCAGTCATTTCAATGTTTTCTTTCCAGCAGAAATCTTAGCCAGATTACACTTTATCTCGCCCTGACTTTTAGCAAGATAGATAGCCACGCAAAATTTTCAGGTTCAAATAATCTCCATCAAAAGGGTTAAACCCCTCACCTTCTGGCCACACTGAACTTTCATCTTTTTAACTGAAGGGATCCGATTTCTTTTACTGAATAAGAAAGGATTTTATTCAGACCACTCCCCCAGTCTTAGGTCTTTAACCAAAACAACAGCAACCAATTAAAGAAATTAACCTCACAGCTTGACATGGCTTTTCAGAGGCAGTTCATAGAGAGCAGTTTTAGAACCGGAAAGCATAGTGATTAGGTTTATTTATCAACAGTTGGAGTTTTTATTCAGGAGTACATATTTTAGGTATTTAGACCTACATATTTGCATTACCTGATAAAATAGAATTGGCCTTAAAGCTGAGATAACAATAAATTACATTAAAAGTAATAGACTGCTGTAAAATAGTTGCTTTTGATTGCATTGCAAGTTAGAAATTTATCTATTTGTTTTTGTTTGCAAATAGGACAGATATCTCTGCTTTCTCGGGATTTTAACGTAGCACTTAATATATTAACGACAAGTAAATTCTGAGAAGACCAGGTTCAGAAATATAGAAAGAATGAGTTTGACAGTCGTTTGGTCTTTTCACGTTAGGCATGGGAGCCCTAAGAGCTTTGGGGCTTTTGTAGGCTTTTGAGGTCGGTGACGCTAGGGTCCTCTTCAAGGAAGAACTAGTATGTAGTATAGTCTGCATTTAATTCCACATTAAGCGGAATTAAATTCCAGGTTCCAACCACTTGGTCGATGATTTAAAAACGACTTCTAAACAACTTTCAAACACATGACCCTGATGCAGCCAAACAAAACGATTTTTACCCAGGTGGACCCTCCAGGGTCCTGGGTCACCAGCGGAACACTGGAGCCGGTTAGCAGATTGGGCCACCCTCCTGGAACCTGGGGAGAGAGTGTCGCGGAAGAGTGAGTGCAGATCTCCCTGGGCGACCCCTGGAACCTGGAGGGGGCACCTGGGCAGCCAGGGCGGCTGCGCTGCGCGGCGGGCAGGTGAGGACGCGCCCCGGGCTGGGAGCAAGTGGGAGGATCCTGCCTTCCGCCCTGCACCGCCGGGGGTCACAGGGACGGTCCTCTCTTGCACAGTCCAGGCAATTTGTCAAAGTCCCGCACGGGGATAAAGAGCTGTCTCCCCAGACCTTTATAATGACCAATCCAAATAAATCGCAGTCACTTTTACTGTGCGTTTCGGCGGGCCGCGAGCTTAATGGTTCTGCCTCCCAGACCTCCGGGGAAGGCTCCTGGGGACCTCGGCGCGAGTGTCGACGCCCCAGGGGGGGCCCATACCCTCGGCCTGCCCTCGGGGCCTCCCGGGGCCACAGGGAGGAGTGGCAGACCCTTCCCTGTGCAAGTGTCCTCGGGGATCCCCAGAGTAAAAAGTGGGTAAAGCCTCCCGTCTTCCTTGCGGTCCTGATGGGTGTGATCTCTCCTCTGGGATCCTGTTTCCTCGCCCTCTCTCCTCTTCCTGCCTTTGCTGTTCCAAACCCGAGAAATTACAAATATCTTCCACATCCCACTTAAAGCCCCTTGGCAAATCAATCCTGATCTTACTGATTTTCTCAGGCGTCTTTAAAGCTTTGATCCCCGAACTTCCAGTTCCATCTTCCCCACCCCATCCTTCCCCTCGGGGATCCCTCGGGTTGTCTGCTCAAAATACCTGCTGGCGCCAGAGGATATTCACATGTAACAGATACCCAGCGAGTGTGAAAGCAACACTTTGCTTCCAGGGTCGGTTCCCTCCCCGTCTTCTGCCCCATCAACTTGTCGCTTAGAGCGCGCTAACACCCGGGATTATTGTGAATCCTGAGTGCGGGGCTGGAGGCTTGGAACCCCTTTCACAGAGCCGATGATTGCTATGTTGCACGTGGCATCAAGCTCTCTGCCCTTGTCTATTGGAGCAACCCCGGGCGAGCGAGATCTGTGAAATTAACACGAGGCCCAGGACTGGTCCACAGGTAACATTGGTAAAGTCCAGAAGGACTTTAAGTAAACTTCAAAATATCCCAAATAAAAGAGAATTATTCCATTTGCTTCTCAAACCATTGAGTTAAAAATAATCTGAAGTGGCAAATCTCATGCATTGTATTTGGACAATAATCAAACCACTGGAAGGATTTTAGCAGGTACATCAGTTTTGCAATGGATATACTTCCATATTTTTTTTGTGGTTCATGTGTAAAGTGAAGAAATCCATGAAAAAAAAAAACATGTTATATGAGTACAGATGGCCAGGATGTTGAGAGAAACGAAACTGGTTTCAGAGAGAAATGACAAATATAAGAGGCAACACACTTTCTTTTTCTAAACATTTGTGTCAAGTGTCATTTATTTCAACAAATAACATTATTATAATATTTCTTTTCACAGAAGCAAGATGGTAGTCCAGTTATAAAATAGGTTCTACTGTTATATTTTTCATTCAATTTTCTTATCCAATATCTAATCCCTTTCAAAATTTGTTCTTTACAGATCACTTATCATGGATGTGATTATTATGCAAAGCTCTTGAGCTTTAAAAAGTGTTGAAAAGGAGCCCAGCATGGTGGTGCATGCCTGTAATCCCAGTATTCGGGAGGCTGAGACAGGAGGATCACAGGTTGAGATCAGCCTCAGCAATGTAGCCAGATTCTAAGGAGATCCTGTGTCAAAGTATAAAATCAAATGGGCTGGGGGTGTAGCTTGGAGGCAGAATGCCCCTGCGTTCAATCCTCAGTACCAGAAAAAAGTGTTGAAAAGAAAGTATATGCTGTGTTAGTATTTCTAAACATATGAGTTTCTGGGGTATATATTGGATAAATTTAGGTGACTTATTTGAAAATTCACCTGACAATTGTCTTTCAAGGGAGAAGGTGGCTCTGGAGTTGTTTCTACTTGGCTCTGCCTTTGGGCTGCTGAACAGAGTTCTAAATTTTCAATAAGTGCAGAACTCACTTTGATTGATAACCAGGGGCGAGGGCCAATGTGAAGGCCCTACTTCAACTTCCCCTATGCGATCACCTGTGTCAGCTCCACATTAGCCCAGCTCTGTTAGGTGCAGTTTCCTGTCAAGATCCATGATGCTCCACAGTTTACGTTCTACTACAGCATCACTCATGTGGTCATAAACTCATGGGATTCTATTGAGCAGAAAGTTTCCCTATTTTATGAATTGATTTTGGGGACCTTACCTGATTTGTTAGCTAGTGATGGAGTTTAAATGGTGGTTAAAGATAAAGTATGGATATATACTAGGGTGTTAGTAAGATCTTCCTTTGGGAAAAGATCTGAAACATTTTAGAGAGTTGGAGCCCTTGGTGGAACTGAGTAATCAATAATTTTTGTTACTTGAGAGATTTTTCTCTTTCCTTTTTTTTGTGGTATAGGGGGATGAACCCAGGGGTATTCTACCTCTGAGCTATGCCCCCAGCCCTTTTTATTTTTTATTTTGAAACAGGGTGTCTCTAAGTTGCTGAGGCTAGGAGGTATTTCTCATTGATAAGGTTTTCTACTTTGTTTCTCTGCCAAACAGAAATGGCAGAAAATATCAGCATATAACCATTGTAACTAGCAAACAGCATCTTCTAGGTTCTAGGAAATCTAGGATGATTTAATGGAGAGTACCAGGGAGAGAATAGGAAGGAAATACTTTACCAGTTGCAGCTAGATGTCAATGTTGTAAATGCTGTTTCTTGAACCTTTCGGGGAACATGAGGTAGGAACTAGAAGGGAGGTTTTCAGGATTACCAAATTAGATTTCCAAGTTGTCCCTTATGGAATTTATTTGACAGTTAAATTGTGTAAAGCAGTTAAATCAATTGAAACTTTTTATTACTCCAAAGTATTATGGTGGGTGATGGCATAAGAATAATGTCATTTTAGATATTATTAAATTATGCTGAAAATAAATCAGTTTTGGTAACACTGAAGGTAAATGGTTAGCTTCAGGTGAATGTTGACAAGCATGAAAACCAAGGTTCATTTTGGTAGAATTGAAGTGAACCATTGTAGCCTTAGAACAGAACAACAGACAAATGAACGGTGAATAAAAGATTAAGATAAAAATGACAATGCTGATTGTGATATTGTATCACTTTCAAGTATCCTGTTTTGACATAATTAAAAAACTATCTGTTATACTTTCTAAAGGATGAGACTTTATTTTTTTTAACGTGCTTTTATTGGTGCATTGGAGTCTTACATTGCAATGAATACCTATTTGATGTTAACATATATGCACACAGCTCTTATTGCCCCCCGCCTCCCCCCACCCGTATGAAGTACCAAGAATGATGTTGGTATATTTTCACATGTACATATTGTTTATGATAGTAATTCTATTAATTCACTTCTTTCTTGCCCTCCCCCTTCCCTTGTACCACTTTCCTTGTTCCGCTGAGGGTTCT
>PVJS01060608.1:0-11204 GCA_004027185.1 Glis glis | reverse complement strand
GCCATTCTGCCAAAAATGATCTACAGAATCAATGCAATCCCTATCAAAATACCAACATCATTTTTCACAGATCTAGAAAAATCAGTCATTAATTTTATATGGAGAAACAAAAGACCCAGAATAGCCAAAGCAATTCTCAGCAATAAGAACCATGCAGGAGGCATAACAATTCCTGACTTCAAATTGTACTACAGAGCTACAGTAATAAAAACAGCAAGGTATTGGCACAAAAACAGACACAGAGTCCAGTGGAACAGAATAGAAGGTACAGAAACAAGTTCACAAACTTATAGTCAAGTGATTTTCGACAAAGGTGCTAAACACATACGTTGGAGAAAGGACAGTCTTTCAACAAATGGTGCTCGGAAAACTGGTTATCTACCTATAGAAAAATGGAACGAAATCCTTACCTCCCACCCTTCACAGGAGTCAACTCAAGATGAATTAAAGACCTAGAAGTTAGACCAGAGTCCGCGAAATTATTAGAAGGCATAGGTTCAACATTCCAACATACAGACACAGGTAAAAACTTCCTCAACAAGACCTCCAAAGCACAGGAAATTAAAACAAGAATTAATAAGTGGGATAGCATTAAATTACAAAGCTTCTGCTCATCAAAGGAAACCATCAAGAGCCTAAAGACAAAGCCTATGGAATGGGAAAAGATCTTTGCAAGCTATCCCTCTGACAGAGGTCTAATATCTAGGATATACAAAGATCTTAAAAGGCTTTACACTAAGAAAACAAATAATTCGATCAAGAAGTAGGCAACTGAAATGAATAGGCACTTCATGAAAGAAGAGATACAAATGGCCAATAGATACATGAAAAAATGTTCAACATCATTAGCAATCAGGGAGATGCAAATCGAAACTACTCTAAGATTTCATCTGACCCCAATTAGAATAGCAATCATTAAGAAGTCAAGCAACAACAAATGTTGGCGAGGATGTGGGGAAATTGGGACTCTTCTACTCTGTTGGTGGGATTGCAAACTAATTCAACCACTATGGAGATCAGTGTGGAGATTCCTCAGAAAACTGGGAATGGATCCACCATATGATCCGGCTATTCCACTACTGGGTATCATACCAAAGGGACTGAAACTAGAAAACAACAGTAATATATGCATACCCATGTTCATAGCAGCACAATTCACAATAGCCAAATTATGGAACCAACTTAGGTGTCCATCAACAGATGAGTGGATTACAAAATTGTGGGAAATACACACAATGGAATTCTACTCAGCAATAAAGAAGAACAAAATAACATCATTTGCATGAAAATGGAAGGATCTGGAGAACATTATGTTAAGAGAGATCAGCCAATCACACAAAAAGAAGGGACATAGGTTTTCATTAATATGTACAACCTAGGGAGTAGTGGGGACACACAAGGGACTCTGGTTGATAATGGAGAACCCTCAGTGGGGCAAGGGAGGTGGTACAAGGGAAGGGGAAGGACAAGAAAGAAGCGAATCAGTGGAATTGCTATCATAAACAATATGTACATGTGAGAATATACCAACATCATTCTCGGTACTTCATACGGGTGGGGGGGGGACACTAACAGCTGTGTGCATGTATGTTAACATCAAATTGATATTCATTGTGATGTAAGACACAATGCACCAATAAAAGTGCGTTAAAAAAACAAACCTAAAAAAAAGTATCTAGATATGTGATTAAGAGGGAAAACTACAGGAAAAGTTTGGTTCAAACCCACCAATGTTTGCCACATTGTTTTCTTTCTTTGGTGTGTTTTTCACTTTCCCATGCCTTATGTTGAATAAATCCTGTTTCCAATATTTAATTTTTCTGTGTTGTTTTGGATTTTTTCTCTGTGTGTGTATGGTATTGGGGATTGATCCCAGTGGCAATCTACCTCTGAGCTACACCCCCAGCCCCTTTTTTTAAAAATTGGAAACAGGGTCTCTTTAGGTTGCTGAAAGCCTCGATATGTTGCTGAGGCTATCCTCGAACTTGCAATCCTCCTGTCTCAGCTTCTGTTGTTTTGGATTTTATACATTATATGCCCATTTGTTTAGTGATTAGCATCAACTCTTCTAGTAATTGTCATTAATCTTATTAACTAAGAAATTTCCCAACTATAAACTTAAATAATTTTATTTTTTCAAAATGATGTATGTGCATGCTTTACATACTTACTACTTTTGGTTGTGTTAATTTTATCTTTTTTAACAAAAATAAGCCATAAAATATATATTTAATATTTAATCATAATATTTATTTCTAAATATCTATAATCATAATTTTCTGGCATAACCATCTCTCTGTGTTCACTATTTTCTTAATGAAGCATATGTATAATATTGACAATATGACTGTGTTATAGCCATTGTATGTTTGAATAAATCTTTATTTCACCTTTACTTTTAAGTGAGAGGTACTTTAACAAGGTGTAAAATTCGAAATTGATAGTTATTTTCCCTTAATGGTTTAGTTATCTGCTGGCCTCTTTCAGTAGGTAAGAAGTCTATTTTCAAGCTAATTGTCATTCCTTTGTAAATGAACTGCCTATCTAAGTTACTGTTTTCTCATTCTTCGTATTTTATACATTTACTATGTAGTTTATAAAAGTGGATTTGTCTTTATCTCTCCAGGACTCATGAAGCAATTTCAGAAGAAAGAGAACATGTTTCTCTTCAAATGTGCAAAATTCTGCTCATTTCTAAGTTGTATTACATGGGGCAGAAATTCTAATCAACTCTTTATTTTCAAGATTTTATATGCATTATTTTATAGCCATCTATTCTTACTTTATTTCCACTGTTTTTGTGTTTGGGTTTTATTATTATAATCCATCCCCTCATTTATATATTTGAGTATCATAAACATTTATTTTTATGCTTTGAGTTAGGCAGAATTTTAAAATGTTATTTATCTGAAGTGAATTATTGTTGCTACTATTTTTTGTTCCTATTATCGACTTTGATTTCTTTTGCAGAATTAGATTTTTTTATGTATGTTGGAATTTGGCTTTTTCTACAGATATCTATGGGATGGAAGCATTTTAACTTATTTTATTCTGTCCTCTCTCCTCTGTCCTTACCTCTTGAGTTTAACTGATTTGTGACCAATGCCAACTGGTTCCTCCTACTTCTAGATAAGAATAAATATAATGCCATTTTGAGGGACCCCCTCCCTAGTTGTGTATACTGAGATTGAGTCACTAAGCCCAGGAACAGCGTGATTTAGTTCCTGGTCAGGAATCTGTTTCTAACTGATTTCATCTTCACAAGGCCACACCTTTTAATGTTCCTGTGGCCTCATATGTTCAGTTTTTGAAAGGGACATGGACACACACCAAAAGCACACGATGTATTATAATTCTCATTCAGAGGTATGTATGGGATTCTGCATGGAAGCGGTGCATCAGATCTAACCTGTGTTGTATGATGATGAGAAACTATACCAAGGAAGAGATAGAAAATACATTTTATGTGGATTCCAGATAGAACAAAATAAGTAGGGAACTGTGCATCTTATATTATGCTTGTAGCAAAGTGTGCACCTGTAATGAAATTATAAATACACTTATATTTCTTGTTAAGGAGTCTAACAATTTTATCTAAGTTTACAGAAAGCCTCCATTAAATAGTGAAATCCTTTTACCAGCAACTGCTGAAGAGACCTCTGAGTAGACGGATTTAAAATAGTAATAAAAAATCACTTTGATTGCAGGAGGGAAGTAAAAAGTGTCAATAAGATGCTATCAAACTTAGAAAAAGAAAAATATAATTGTCTGAAGGAAAGCAGTAGCAGCAAATATAGAGAGGATGATTATCTCTTCCTATGTACTACTAGAGTCTGTCTGTCCATATTGGCTGATTTGGTCAAAGCAACAAGTGTCTATTGGTTTCTTCTAAGTTTTTTGTAAGTATTTTGTATAATCATATTGGAGATGATCGTCCAATTTCTTCCCTAGATTATATTATTGACATGCTTGGACACAGTAAGCTAGGCAGGGCCATAAATTAAAGTGAGTAGATGAAAGGGCTCGGGTCTGACATTAGGCATAATCTTTGTGAAAAATGAACACAGAAGTAGGTCTTTAAAAGAGGATTTAAGTCTGAAGGGCCGGTTTAGAATCCAGGAAGATGCTATAATGTCAATTCATGATCTAAGGAAACAGAAACATAATCATCCTCCACCAAGAAGCAAGGCTTTCCTAGACACTCTGGCTGTAGGAGTCTCAGAATAGTTACCTAAAATGGTTTTGGCAGGAAGGAAGTTTGTATCTAAGAAGCCTCTCAATAAGTAGCACAAATGTCAAGAAGGAGTCAGAGAGGGCCAGATACTAGGTCCCAGCACAGGACTCTTAAAATAAACTATTGCCTATATAACAAAGCAGTATAGTAGTGCTCTAGAAAGGGGCAACTTGGAGAAAGCAGCTGGGCCCCTCCAGTTAAAACTTAGAGCTTGATCTTCCTGTTCGGGAATCTCTCATAGGCTGCCAGAACCAGGGTAATTTTAGGCAGCAATTGTTTCCTACTTACTGCTCCATCTCAGTGATTTGCATGGGGCATGGTTCCTCTCCCTCAAAAATGTTTCAGAAGTCTGTGGGAGTATTCTTGGTTGTCTCAATGACTAAATGATACTACTTGAATTTAGAAGGTGGCCGCCAAGATAGTGAAATAAACTATCATTGTAGCTCACAGGACTCTTGAATGTCATAATAGACATTCTCATGAATGAAAGTTTCCTTTATAATTATCTGAGAAAATAATGTAACTGTTGTTATGATTTATACAAGGTATTTTTAAATAGAACTGATAAGTCAATGCAAAAACTATGTAAATGATAAGATAATTATACTTGATGACTATTTAGAAAATCATGTTACTCAATGCCAATGCTGCTCATGGCTTTTGAGTCAGTGATAATACACCCCTGTATCCATTCCCATGTGAGCTGATGTATTCACAGAGATTTTATGGAAAAAAGGAAAACAAATTATTCATTACTTTTTTATGTTTTCTATTATAATTGTCCTTTAGAATTTATGTATTAAATTAAGTGCTATATTTATGAATTATTTCCCTTTATTTGTTCTCTTATTAGTTCTTAAAACATTTTACATGTAGCAAGGTTAGAATATTCACAAATTTTATTTAAATATAATAAAGGACTAATATAAAATATTTGTTATTAAATTAATGTGAGAACCACTAGATGGATATGCAGAACTTTTTCCTCCATTCCATATTGTTTCCCTGGGCTTGTTAAGATGCCAGATTAAGGTGGATGGAGTTGTTACTAAGGGAATAGGAGAAACAGGAATGAATAATTATTTTGTGATTTATAATCAAAGATTTCAGCTTATGCTACTCTATATGATTGCCTCCAAATCTAGCCCTTGAGCAACCTCCATAGTCAGGGCCATCCCACCCAACATTCGGGTGAGCACTCTTAAGAGAAAGCTATCCAGAGTAAGTCAGGAGTTGCCCTGCTTGTCTTTCTACCTTGCACATTTTAGTTGAGAGAAGATCTACTGTCCTCTATCTACAGGTTTGAGTCCTAATTAGCTGTGTGCTTTCCCTGTGGATGGTGAGACCAATAACCCAAGACCCAAAATTTGTCCAGATACAGAGGCTGATGTTGTCACATTTGTGCCAGAAGGGAATGAAAAGAGTTATTTATGTAATGAGGCTTTCTGAGAAGAACAGAATTTGCTGCTGTGAAAATGGCTTGAATGCAGGAAGGAATGAGTGTTTTCTTGTTTTTGGTGTGTGTAGTTGGGGTGTAAGGCAGGGAGGTGGGTTTCTGTGTGGCCTGAGGTTTGTGTGGTGTGAGCTTCCCCCTCAGAGCCCAGGGAGGGAGTGCTTGGATTATCAACTTGCTCAGAGGCCAAGGAAAAGGGAACTGGTTGAGCTCAAAAGCTGTCAGTGGTGGAAGAACAAAATGGAGCCAGAGACTCTTAATTAGGTGAATTTATAGTGAAAGCCAGTCACATGAAAATACACAGCAAGAAGCACAGCATAAAAAACAAAAGAGTGATCCTTAACCAAATACATGGAATATAGCACACATGAACTTTTTGCTGGGAAAAAAATGAAAACATTGGTGAGGAGAAATATTAAATATTTAATCTTGTAATAAAAGCTATAAATAGCCGGGCGTGGTGGCGCACGCTTGTAATCCCAGTACTTTGGGAGGCGGAGACCGGAGGATCCGGGTTCGCAGCCAGCCTCAGCTCTCTCTCTCTCTCTCTCTCCCTGTCTATCTTTCTCTCTCTCTTTCTCTCCTTAGTGAGGCCCTCCGCAACGTTGTGAGACCCGGTTTCAAAATAAAGTATAAAAATAGGGCTGGGGGCATAGCGCGGAGGTAGAACGCCCCTGGGTTCAATCCCCCGTACCGCAAAAAAAAAAAAAGCTATAAATAAGGAACTCTGTGATCTATGATTAAGAAACAAAATTAAGAAAGTGTAGGACGTAGCCTTGGGAGGAAGTGAGGGTAAGTGTGTTCATTTCATCCTACTCTGTAGCAGAGAACCAATAGATCACTTCTAAATTGAAACAGTCCTCTCTGGAAGAAAGGCCCTCTCATAAGGAATGAATCTGACATTTCACAGACAATGACCACTGACATTGTAAGTTCCGCCAACTATAGATATCTAGCAGTCTGTTAATAAGAGGTCTGATACAGAAGAAAACACTCAAAAAATTACTCCTATGAGAAATTAGCATTGTGTGTGATGGCAGCAGTCTGTTACACAAAGGTCTCAAAGGTTCTGCTTGGTTAAGAAAGATTTTGATTTATTGGTTTTCAAGATCTTTGTAATTTATTATTCTATAGATTTTGAAGTCTGTCTTCACAAGTTACAATCAGGCTTAAAAACCTATCAGATGTAAGGTCACAGATTTAAATAATGCATTGTTATGATGAATAGATGTAATTCACTACAACAGGAGAATGAATCAAAAATCTGTCTGAGTGTATTTATAACAATAGTAATAATACCTTCTTGCTATGGAGCTTTGAAAACTAACTTCTTAAGAAATAGTATCAGCACCTTTTACCCTTTGCTGGAAGCTTTACATAGCCATGGGTTCTTTTACCTCTTATAATAGACTTAAAGAGGAAAAAAGAAATAATGCTTTAGCTTGGCATTTTAAGTACTTTATTATTATTATTATTTTACTTTTCTATTTGGTGTCATTTGGTTTTGGTTATTGGCTCATCAGTAACAAAGAGAGTGATGGAGCCACTGAACAGGGCTAAGATGCTTTGTGAACTGACAATTATCAACAGAAAGGTGCCTTACAAAGTATGGGTGGTCACAATATAAAGTGTCATTCAGAATACTCCCTTCATATTCAGCCCATACATCAACAAATCTTAGCCCTCTAGGTTTTCCAAGGCTGACAAACTTTTATTTCTCTTGTCCTATTTTGACAATTTTTAGAACATAAAATTTCCAACCAGAGAAACCTATGGATATTTCAGTTTTCAATTAGAAATAGTTATAATGCTGACCTCACAATTAGATAGTAATATATGTAGGTAAGTGCTTAATAAATGTTAGAGGCTAAATTAAGTAGTAGTAAGAGAGAAGAGTAGCATTAATAGTATTAGTAGTGGTCATCAAGCTCTATATTTCAACAGCCTTAGATTTGTATTCCAAGTTTGCATTTTTATATGCTATATAAATTTAGTTAAATGTTTTTTGGTCTTGTCTTTTTTTCTGAAATGGGGGAATAATTCTTAACAATGGTTTTCATGAGGGTACATATGTGCATTAAAATTATTCAGCATAATATCTGGCATATGTAGTAATAATACCTCAAGAAAATGTTATTATTCACTATAGTTTATTGAGTACTTGTCATATAGGAAATAATTTATTAATGTTAATATTAATATAATAATAGTGTAACACAGGCATTATTATCTATAATTAATAAATGAGCAGCAGATAATCAAAGAAATTATTGGCCCAAGGTTAGAAAATGATAGCACTAGAGATTGAATTGAAATGTGTCTGATTCTAAAGCTTAAGAGTTTTCTATTACATAAATATATAGCATAGCCAGGTGTGATGGCACACGCTTGTAAGCCCAGTAAAAGGGAGGCTGAGACTGGAGGATCCATGTTAGCGGCCAGTCTCAGCTACTTAGTGAGGCCCCCCGCCAATTAAGTGAGACCCTGTTTCAAAATAAAGAATAAAAAATAGGGCTGGGGGTGTAGCTCAGAGGTAGAAAGCCCCTGGGTTCAATCTCCAGTACCACAAAAAAAAAGATATAGCATGTACTTATTGCATGTTAGCTTTATGTAACAGATATTTATACTAATATAAATAATGCTTTTAACTTGTAACGATAAGAAAATATGTTTACAACTTGATTGTGCTGTTTAATTATGAGTTATAAGGGATTTTATGTGCTATTTTAAATTTTTATAAATTTGTTAGGATGTAAGAACAAATACAAAATTAGGACCCTACTTTCCTCTAGTTGTTTATTTTATTTTATTTATTTATTTATTTATTTATTTATTTATTTATTTATTTTGCAGAACTGGGGATTGAACCCAGGGTCATTCTACCTCGGAGCTATACCCCCAGCCCTATTTTTATGTTTTTTTTTTTTTTGAAACAGGGTCTCACTAAGTTGCAGAGGGCCTCACTAAGTAGCTGAGGCTGGCCGCGAACCTGCGATCCTCCTGTCTCAGCCTCCCAAGTACTGGGATTACAAGCGTGTGCCACCATGCCCGGCTCCTCTAGTTGTTTATTTATCAAGTCACTTATGTATTTCCATTTTCCTGTGTGAATGTTTAAGATACTATGAACATTTTTTATTTTCCTGAATGAAAGGATACATAGTATGTTTAAGGAAAGCATATTAGTTTTCTCTAAACCATTCTTTTAAATATGGTGTTTACATCTTTTCCAGCAATTATTTTAAATTTCAAGTTTCCTGGGGCATACATTCTTGTATTTCTTTTCTGATATGTTCTTGTGGTTATCTACTGAGGTCATAAACTTGAAGTATATATATATTGGAAATATGTCTACTCTAAGCTTTTCCTCTTCAGTTATCTAAGGCAGTGTTTTCCTTGAGGGTGATTTTGACCCCTGGAGTCATTTAACAATGTCCAGAGACATTTTCAGTATGAGACATTGGAGGAGGGCAATTCTAGAATCTAGTGAGTAGAGGACAAGGATTGCGGTAAGCATCACACACTACACAGAGCAACCCTCTTGAACAAAGGTCTGCCCCCTAAACTCAGTTGTGCTGACATTGGGAAATCTTGATCTAAAGGTATCTATCAAATTCATGATTTATAAAAATAAAGAAAAAAGTTTTACTTTCCCCAGATTCACAGTTCAGGATGATATAGATCCTAGATCTGCACACGATGCTCTAAATTCTCACAGAACTGCAGGGGAACATGACTTGCTCATATCCCACCAGCCCACTTAATCATTTCTCCAGCAGACTTAGAAGACTCAAATCCAGGCTACCACTTCAGGTCTGTTTTTATTCCTGTTTTTCTATGAAGTCTTTATTAGTTTCACATTATCTTTATCATAAGATTTTGTTGATCATGAACTATCTAAATGAAACAGGATCTCTTATCTGCATCTAGTAGGCAGTAAGTTTGGGTGCTCTTCCCACTCGCCCCCTTCCCTTCTTATAACATTTCTCCTCTGAACTCATTAAGTATATTAATTTATTGATTGAATACCTAATGTTTAAAATTTTGACACTTTAATTCATTTATTTGACTTTTTAAGACATGTTTCATTCCATGAAAATATATTTATTTGTGTTATATCAGTTTTTCCTTACACTGCAGCATCCTTCGTATTAGTTTTTGAGTGAAAAGTGAAGAGAAAGACACAAAGAATACATTCTTTGTATTCTGCCGCTTTGAATTAATGACACAATATCAATTTCACTTTATGTTATTTTTAAGATTATAAGAGTTTTACAAACTTTTAGGCTTTTTGAAATCATGTTGTGTTTAATATTTTCTTTAGCTGTGCTTCAGAAAATGAAAACAAAGATATATATTGAAAATATGCAAAAAACATATGAGATGTTTATTTTTCCATTATGTCTGTCACCCCTGTAAAAGAACTTTTGGTCTCAAAGATGTACTAAAACAACTTATTTTGTTAGCTATATCTTCTTTCGGAAACTTATCTATTGGTTACAAAGAAGCAGAAATCGTTTTAATATAAATACAGTGGAGATTACAAAATATTTAGCTATTTCGAGGAGTTTTAATGTGCATCCTTTTTTGTTTCTTATAGAAAGTGTGGATTATGGGCCAGTGTTTGTACAAGAACCAGATGATATCATTTTCCCAACTGATTCTGATGAAAAGAAGGTAGCATTGAATTGTGAAGTTCATGGCAACCCAGTTCCCAGTTACAGGTAGAAAAATACTTTTAATCATTTCTCCTAAGCCTTAAAAAATTCCCATCAATTAAATACTGACAGTCCCAGGGAGTATCATAATACCATTGTGTTATTTTTACATAATTGTCTTCTGATTTTTCCTAAGATGGCTTCGGAATGGAACAGAAATAGATTTAGAAAGTGATTATCGCTACAGTTTGATAGACGGCACCTTCATCATAAACAATCCAAATGAAGCAAAGGATTCTGGTCATTATCAATGTTTGGCAACCAACACTTTTGGAAGTATTCTTAGTAGAGAAGCCACCCTTCAGTTTGCATGTGAGTAAAAATACACAATTTTTTCATGCACACATATATAGTGTGTATACATGTGTGTTTAAGTTTTCATCAAATAAAAGCTCAAGACTTCAAATTTAAAAATAGTTCTAAAACTATGGTAAGAATTAGAACTATGCAAACAATGCATTTCCTCCTGGGATATTTTGAAATTCTCTGAAATATTTGCTATCATAAAAATACCTGATGTTTTAGTGTGAGAGGCTGAAATCTTATTTATAAAAGCAGATAAAGTTTTAGAATTCAAATATCTTTTGCAATTTGATACTCTTTCTGCTTTTAAAAATATTTATTTGCCTGATTTTATTCTTCTACTGATTTTATTCTTCTACTATCTGATATAATCACTATTTTCTATAGACTCTTCAGACCATAAGGCAACATATTCAAAAAATTCTGGTTATAGGTAGGTGAATAAAGAAATGCCTCAGAAATAGTAATATTTCTTACTCTTACTATAGATTACTATAAA
>PVJS01060607.1:0-11205 GCA_004027185.1 Glis glis | reverse complement strand
ATCACGTTTGCACTATATGCTAATGTCTCTAGGCCAACGCTGATTGGACCAAGATTGAGCGCTGAGTAAAACTGGGACCAAAGGATGCACTCCAAAATAAAGACATGTGGAGTGAGTTATCATCAGTCAAATACAGCTATAGGAGAGAGCCATGACCCCACCATTCCTATGGCTTATTTGTTCAATTTTCTTTGGATTCTTCTATTAGATAAAAACAGAACACACACACAAACATACACAGAGCTTGAATTTTGAAGTATATTTGGTTTTGATTAGTATGTCTTGCAAGGAAGAGAGACATCATTAATATTTACAAGATGGCTTGAAAAATCAGGTATATTTCTAAAGGGAAAAATGATACTACTCAAAACACTGAAGTAAACAAGGAATATGAATATTTTTAACTACATATCTTCATGCTGAAGACATAATATTTTTCAAGAAGATTGGGAGCAGGTCAGTATTGTGTTTTGCATGTAACCTTGAACAGGATCATATAAAAAGGAACCCTGCATAATGTTCCTCTGAAATGTATTTTCATATTAACAAGAGCTTTTATAAAAGTCATCTTGTATATGAATAGAGTTTGTACATGAAATTTTAAAATAATACAGAAGTTATTTCTCATTTAGGTATCAATTTAAAAGTAATTGACATAAATTACATTCAATTTATTCAACTTGTCATTATTTTTTGAAAAAGATAAAGTAAAATAGACAATGTCAAAGAATTATACACATACATGTGCATACATTTTCAGGGAATTATAATTACTAATTATTTGTTTTATTATAGTGTTCATAGTTTAACCATAAAAAATAATGAAAATACATGTGACCTCACTTTGATTTTCTCACCTCCAGGTTTATTCTCTTCTCTTTAAAGGTGGTCACCATATATGGATTTTATGTTCATCAATTCAGTTCAAAAGTCTTATTTTCACACACATTTCTATATTTATAAGTAATACATGGTATTGTTGGTATGTGTATCTATGATCTTCACCAATTCACATAACTTCTAAGTATCCTTTGCAAAGCTAACAAACTGCCTTTAGCAATCTGTGTTGCCCTTCTCCATACTAAGGTAGTATTATGGAGGGATAGGCTGCTCAGCCTGTGACTATATTTCATAGCCCTCTCATATTCAGGTATAATCATTTGATTAGCTTCTCCCAGTGGATTATAAGAGGAAGTAATTTCTGTAAATTCATGGCTTGGGATTTTAAAATGCTAATGTGTCTTATTTTTCTTTCTTTCTGTTTTTAGTTGGGATCTCACTATTTTGCCCATGTTTTTCTCAAACTCCTAGTCTCAAGTGATCCTCTGACTTCAGCCTCCTGTACAAGTGGGACTACAGATGCATGCCACAATGTCCAGCTTCCAATGTGTCTCTTCTACTTTCTCTTCCCCACTTACTGGCAGAATTCAGAGGATTCTGAGATTGAAAACACGGAGGAACAACAAGACACCAGAAGTTTGGGCCCTTGCATCACCATATGCAGGAAAGCCACATGATGACAGAAACTTCTACAGACTGTGACATGAGGCAACAAAAAGTATCTACTGTGGTAAGCCACTGAAATTTTGAGTCCACTTTGCTATATTAGCTAGCATCAAAATAACTAACATGCTTTCCTTTCATTCTACAACTTTCCTTTATTCACTCAACTTAATGTACTTGGTGTATATCACTATTATCATACAGGGACTTAAAATAGGGTTTCTCAAAGATGAAAGTATTAACATTTTGGACTTGTTACTCCTTTGTTGGGAGAGTGGCTGTCCTTTGCATTGTAGGATATTTAGCAGCTTCTCTGGCTTCTACTTACTAGTTGCTATTATAGACATTTACCCCTAGTCATTATAATAAAAATAAGAGTCTCTAGACATTGTCAAACTATGCCCTAGGTTGCCAAAATTATACCTAGTTGAAAATCACTGATTTAATACATTTCCTTTAGTTTCTCAATGATATACTTACACATGCATTAAAAATACCAATATTTTTTACTATTGAAACATTGCTGTAATGAGCATCATTGCAACTGGTTTTAGCTAAGTTATGATACTCATATAAGCTAACATAAAACATCTCCTTTTCATCAATATTAATAAAAAGCATTCAATTATATAGATCTGAAAAGTAAGGGACAGTTAAAAAAAAAGGAGGGAGTAGAATTTATATCACTAAGCGATTGCAACAAGAAGCTGAACTCTATGCTTGAGACATAGTTACTTCTTAGTTGTTAATTGATCCTGTGAGTTAGAATTATCAAGTGAATGGCACTGACAACCACTATCAGGTAATCCTTTATGATTCTTACTTTCTCCAAAACAACAACAGTAAAACCCCTACTGTCCAAATCGTCTGCCAAACCTGTGATTCCTACAAATTATACTTCATGTGAGGCTACATTTCTACTATAACTACCACTGTCATTTTCCAAGCTACCTGAAAAAGTGTAAGAGCCTCCTACAGGGAAGTAGGCATTCCAGCCTTCAGGAGAGCTGGATGAACCACTGATTATGATATGGCCTTAGTGATTAGGTTTAGTTTAAGAACCAGAAAAAAAGAGACTTATATAAATACTCCTTTACACGGAAGCACATAGATTATTAGTTCACATTCTTATGAAATGGTGATTAAGATCAAATTTAACCGGCAGAAGCATAACTAGGATTGTACTTCTTATAACTAGACAAATCTTACCTTGGGCCTTTGGTGTCATGAATAGCCATGCCAACTAGGGATATGAAAAAACAGGGGAACCTATTTTGCTGAAATGTTATCTGTTCCTGTCAATGTGGCTATTCAACTTTTGAAAGTCCTTAACTAATTAAATCAGAAACTTTAACATGGTTGCATAGATAAGCACCATGATTTCTTCTAGCTAATCTGTACCTGACTCAAAAGTTTGTATGTCCTCAGCCTTTGCACTCTCCCCTTCAAACAGCATCAGAGTGGTCTTCTTTAAAGGGTATATCCCATCATTACATCTGATAGAATTCAATCTTTCTTTTTTTCAAAATTCAATCTTTCAATAGCTTCCTGTTGACCTTAGGAATGAAGTTAAAACTCTTACTAGATTCACAAATCCCGTCAAATTCTCCTACCTCATTTCATGACACTTGGATCAGCTGCTATCTAAGCTTCACAGATAATGGCCTTATTCAGTTCCTAAACTCCTTAACTCTTTAAAGCCTGAGGGCCTTTGTGGATGTTATTTCTATGTAGTGAATGCCCCCCCACACCAACCTTCACAGTTCAGAGCTTCTAGGCATAAACATCAGCTTTTCAAAAAGGTCATCAGATCATTGAGGAATTTAAGTACTTCAGTAGTTTGTTGGGCTTTTTCCTTTCATTCTCACAAAATATGCCAACCATCTTGTATAGTGCTGGAAGCCTGAAAGGACTCAGTGACTGCATTCACAAGCAAATGTGACCTGAGTCACAAACAAAATTGCACCTAAAGACTTGAGAGAAAGATGGGAGAGTGAGGTTGCTAAGTTTGCAGACCTAAGGTCAAACAAGGAAGGCTTTAGGCTGTTTCACTCAAGTTTGACCAGCACAATTATTATTTTTATCTTGCAGCTACAAAACATACTTATGGTTCTTTATTAAAGTCTTCATTGTTGAAATTGCTGCAGGAAAAATAACATTGTATTGCAAGTGTAAATAAAAATTTCTGGGCCCTAGACTCTTTTTTTTTCCTTGAAAACAGTTGTTTTCATAAGATGATTTAAAAATATTGTGCAAATATTCTTTCAGAGAAGAGCCATAAGTCATGCTATAATAAAGATGTGGGTGGATTATATCGGATTTGAGTAATCTTCCAATATCAGTAAAATTTCAGAATAAGATATTTTTGGAGGTACCCAGTTTTTTGTAAATCTCACACAGAAATCCACTATACATATGTATGTATGTATGCAATATATATATATATATATATATATATATATATATATGCATGGTGTATAAGATTTAATACTAATTTATTTTTTCAAAAACAGTACTTTAATTTGGTTAATGAAGAAATTCTCTGAAATATCTGCCAAGGAAGTACACATTTTCTCTCTTTCTTTCTCTCTCTCTCTTTCTTTCTTTCTTTGCCAGGGGCATTTTACTACCAAGGTACATTCCTAGCCCTTTTTATTTTTTGTTTTATTTTGAAACAGGGTCTCACTATGTTGCTGATGATGTCCTTGAGCCTATGCTCCTCCTGTCTCAGATTCCCAAGTAATGGGATTACAGGCACGTGCCACCATGCCCGGCCATATTTTTCAATATAAGAATATGATAAGATGAATTAATAACAAAAGACATTTTTATATCTATTAACGAAGACTCTTTCATTGAGTTATAGTCATTCAGGGTCTGTATCCCTAAATATAGCATTCCAGATAGTATTCTCTTTTACACACAAAAGACTTTCTCTGGATTCTTTATGACAGTTATTAACAAAACAACTGTTCACATTAGGTAATGTTTCCTGGTACAATGGAGTTTAGATGCTCATCATTTTAAGAATAATTTCTTAAAACAACAAAAACAGCTAACTTTCAGAGTTAGTGCCACTTTTCTACAGAATGAACAATGATTTATGAGGAAACAATGTGTAACTGAGTTCCAGGTGCCCCAGACATATATTTTCTAGTGCTTACTATATAATTCCACCTAAAACTTAACATGATGAAATTAAAAAAAGAAATACTACATTCCACCTCAAACCTGCTCATCTGCTTGTGTATTTTACCTCAGTAAATGGAACCACCATTTACCAAACTTCTCTTGTCAGAACCTTCGAGTCAGGTAGGATTTCTGTCTCCCTCATCCTCATTTAATCAAACTTCAAGACATGTATATTGTACAATCAAAAAGCTTTTAAAAAATGTCTATTTCCAATCAAAATCAAAACACTTTCATGATTTGACACAGCTTATCATGACCTGCACACTGGTTTCTTTTCATTTTTACTCAGCCTGTTGACCCTCTGATGTCGACAAAAGCACCCTCTCCTCCAAACAACATCCATATGAGAATCATAATGACTTAAAAATTTGCAGGGAAATGGATGGAATTAGAGACCATTATGCTTAGTGAGATTAGTCAGTCACAAAAAGTGAAAAGTCAGATGCTCTCCCTAACATGTGGAAGCTAGGGAGAATAGGGCGTAGGAGGGAGTCCAAACAAAGATGGAGAAAACTTCAGATGAGTAAAGAAGGTGACCTAACTGAGGGAGATGGAAGGGGGGAAGAGGGAAACACCCTAATGCACAGGATGTACAGACAGAAACTTATCAAAGTCAACTACTATGCTGAGCACAAGAAGGAGGGAAGGGGGAGGGAAGGGGGGTGGGAACTGGGGGAGGGATAATTGACCTATGTGTGCATGGATACTTCTACCACCCTGAAACCCATCAAGATGTATGATTACAATGCACCAATAAAAAAAAAGAAGGAAAAAACCTGGGAGCAATACCTTAAAAAAAAGAGCATGCCATTCTATTTGATTAAAACTCATCAGTGTCTCCTGATTCTCATGGAATAAAAATCCGGAATGCTAAATATAATCTATAGGGTACTCTGTCAGGTAGTCTCTATTTATTGTCCCCCCAACAAAGACTCATGTCAATCCATTCATCTTTCCAAATGCTAGCCATGTTTGCCTTTAGTTCCTCAAGAATATTTTCTGCTTTATGTCTTGGATCTATAATACATGGATGCTTTATAAGTCAGAAAACATCTTACCAATCCCCCAAGTAATATAAACTAGACAAATGCATCCAATGTCCTTACTTCATGGTCAATTTTTATCTTCAGGTGAATTCATGACCATCACAAACTTTACTATGGTGAAAACTTTTGTTTGCTTGGTGTATATGATCACAAAATAAAGCTGCCAAAAGGTTGAATTTGTTTCCTCTTGGCTTAAAAATACAACTAAGTCTCCCTCACCTGTAAGAAATGAAAATACACCTTCACACACACAAATGACACCTCCTTTAAATATAAAAACAATGTTTTTCAAACAAATGGTAGGTTTTCAATGCATATATTTTCCCATGAACTATGCTTCCATTAATCTCTACATACTGCCGTCTAATCACACTGATGTTCTTTGGGAGTTCACTCATTGTTTTGTCCTGAATTAAAATTTCTTTGCATTAAGTATAATTATTATTTCACTGGAAAAAAGTTAAGTATAAATAAAAAGAAAAAGAATGTTAATATTCAGAGACAGACACTCAATTATTTGAAGATAATCTCTAAGAGACATACCTAGAATGTGATTATCTCTATCTTCATCTTCCCTAAATTTTTTACCAATTTCTCCTACTCTAAATATCATACTATATTCATGGCTTAATAACTAACTTAAATTTTTCCAGTAGGTCATGGGTGCTTTTCTACTTTTCTATATAGAAACACTTCAATGCTTTGACCTCAATATCTCTATGGGTGCATAATTTGCTATTCTCTCAATCAGCCATAATTTAATTAATCATACATTTATTAAGGCATATTTAGGATGTAATTCATTTTCATAGGAATGCAAGTTTAAGAGCTATGCCTATTTTAAAATTTAATACATATTGCATACATAATCTCCAGTAAATTTATAAGAATTAATATATTCCCTCAGTAATAGTGCACAGAACTTTCTATTTTAGAAATTCTTTTTTTTTTTGTGGTACCGGGGATTGAACTCAGGGGTGTTCTACCTTCGCGCTACACCTCCGGCCCTATTTTTTTTATACTTTATTTTGAAACCGGGTCTCATGAAGTTGCAGAGGGCCTCACTAAGGAGGGAGAGAGAGAGAGAGAGAGAGAGAGAGAGAGAGAGAGAGAGACGGGGAGAGAGAGAGAGAGAGACAGAGAGAGACAGAGAGTGAGAGAGCTGAGGCTGGCTGCGAACCCGGATCCTCCGGTCTCCGCCTCCCAAAGTACTGGGATTACAAGTGTGCACCACCACGCCAGGCTTTATTTTAGAAATTCTTAAAAGTAATAACCACTGTGTTTTTTTTCATCCCCTCATCAACAAACCTATGGATTTTTGTCAATTCCCCTTTGTACCTATATCACCCTTGAAACAAATAAATTTAGGAGTCATTTTGAAATTCTTTATTATAAGACTCAAAGTCAATTACATTACATTCACTACCAACAAGAAGATGCAGATTCCTCCAAACGCTTTCTGGTTGGTGGAACTTCAAGAAATGGTGGTGTAAGCTGGGCGTGGTGGTGCACGCTTGTAATCCCAGTACTTGGGAGGCTGAGACAGGAGGATCGCAGGTTCACAGCCAGCCTCAGCAATTTTTGAGGCCCTCTGTAACTTAGTGAGACCCTGTTTCAAAATAAAGAATAAAATAGGCTAGGGATATAGCTCAGAGGTAGAATGCCCCTGGGTTCCATCCTCAGTACCACCAAAAAATAAAAATAAAATGGTGGTGTAGATAAAATTTATGTTGCAATGTTGAAATAAATTTATTCTGAATACTGTGTTCCATACAGTAATTATAATGAATCAAAAAGATTGTAAGGTAATACTTTAAAATGTATTTTATTCACAAATGTATGTGTGTGTGTGTATGTGTGTGTGTGTATGATATAACACACACATACACAATTCCTAAAGTAATATATTCCTCCTAATGTAAAAACTCATTTGAGAATTGTTGGTTTGAGATTTTATTTTGGTGCTAGGTATTGAACTCAGGGGGATTCTACCTCTGATCTACATCCCAAGCTCTTTTGTTTTTCATTCTTTTATTTTGAAACAAGATCTTGCTAAATTGCTGAAGCTGGCTTTGAACCTGTGATCCTCCTGTCAGCCTCCCAAGTACTGGGATTACAGGCATGAACCACTGTACCTGGCTGATGTGAATTTTTAATGAAAATTCTGAAGTACATAGGGAATGCTAGTTCTTCATATAAAATTGAATACATAAAATTCACAACTAAAATAATAGAATATGGTCCTGCATTTGGGATTCTGGAAATAGTAGACCACATTGTGCAGATGATTGAAAGAATGAACAGGAAAGAAAAGATGGAGGAAAAAAGATAGGAAGTATAGAAGAGAGGAGAGAAATAACAAAAAGAAAATATGAATGGATAAAATTCTAAAGTGTTTTTTTTGGTTTTGCTTTCATCTATCACTCATTAAAGCCTGTTTTGTCAGGTTCCTATCCAGTTCTCTAAACTCATTTTCCACTGTTGTTCTTTCCATTGCCCTCTCTAACTACACAAACCAAGTTTTCCATTTCTTAATCATATTAATTTCATATTCCTTCCTTTATGTTCACTGTTTCCCTATCTGGGATTATTTTATCATAATCATCACATGTATAGATCTGCCTGCTTTCTCAGTTATCAGCTCAAATATCACTGCATCATAACGACCTTCCCTTTTAATTAAGAAGCTCAAAAATCCAGATTCACCCTCTATAGGTTATATGATCATCATTCATAATCATAATTTTTTATAAATTATTTATTATTAATCTTTCCCCACTAGAAAGTAAGCTCTGTGAAAACAAGGCATTGTCTCTTTTTTACCCCTAATTGGCTGGTATGTAAGTATTTTGTATGTGTGCACATATATGTGTGTGTGTGTGTGGTACTGGGGATTGAACCCAGGGGCATTTTATCTCTGAGCTACACCTCTAGCTCTATTTTATTTTTTATTTTTGAAACAGGGGCTCATTAAGTTGCTGAGGCTGGCTTTGAACCTGTGATCCTCCCGTCTCAGCCTCCCAATTATTGGGATTACAGGTGTGTACCAACATACCCAGCTCAGTGTGTAAGTATTGTTTTGGGCCATAGCAGGCTGTCAGCAATTCCTTCTTGTCCTTACTGAGATTAGATTTTGGGTGCAAGTGACATAAAATCCAAAATAACAAATGATAAAGACAATGGAAGTTTACTTCTTTCTCAAATAAGAAGAGACAGTTAAGTGCCAAAACAGTGGCTCAACAACCATTGGGGACAGAGGAAACTTATTAGTTTTCCTCAACATGTAACTTCCATTTGTAGTCCAGATGGCTACTCTAGCCCCTACCATAACATTCCCATTCCAAGTGGGAAGAGGAATGAGAAGGATGGGAGAAGATCATAATTTGTCATTCCAGAAGTTTCACACATTAATTCTGATCATGCCCTTTATTAAAGTCAGCTTTCCCATCACTATGACCAAAATACCTTACAGCACAACTTAGAGGAGGAAAGGTTTATTAGTGATTAGGGTTTCAGAGGTTTAGGTCTATAGGACCAACTCCAAAGCACATATGGCAGCAGTGGCGGTGTGCATGGAAGGGCACTGCTCTCACATCATGGAGGCGAGAAGCAGAAAGAGTAAGGGGAGAGGACATATATAATCCCCAAGGACAGACTCTCAGTGACTCATCTCTTCCAGCTACATGGTACCTGCCTATGTTTCCACCCAAAAGATCCATTAAAATAATTAATTCATCAGTGGATTTATCCACTGATGAGAGTAGAACCCTTGTGACTCAATTATTTCACCTCTGAACATTTTCTGCATTGCCAATTGATGAGCTTTTCCGGAGGACATTCTATATCCAAACCATAATACCCCTCTAGTCAGAACAAGGTCATATGGTCATATCTGGCTGCAAAAAAGGAAGAGAAATGTAGACTTTACTCCTGAAAGTCAGAGGATCACCTGAAATCAGGGGTTCCATTTCTACAGAGAGAGAGGAGAAGGATGGATCTTGGGATACAAATGGTAATCTTTTCCTCATGTACTCACCATTAAATGTATGAATAATATTATGTAATGTTTTCCTCACTGTTAGCATGCCCCAGTTACCTAATTTTGTAAGATGTTCACTAAAGCCCTCTCCTGACACCTGTTTCTGGGCTAAACATGTAAAATGAATCAATTTATCCCTAACAACCCTATACTCAACAATCATAACATAGCCAGTATCGAGAATGTGTCCACAAGATAGATACTTGCTTAAATTTTCACATTTTTTGTCACCGAGGTAGGACACAACTTCCTTCTTTTGCATGTAGATTTCAAGTTGGCTCAGTACCATTTGCTGAAAAAATCATTTTTTTGTTTTCATGGCCTTCTTCTTTCTCCCTGCTTTATGAGAGGAACATTCTATAATGGGCATGGTGACACAGGAGATTCAAAAGCAGCCACATTTCTTCAACTACAACCAGAGATAGTGATATGCCACAGGAGCTTTTGCTGGTATAGTAAAGGACAGAGAATCACATAGAAGCGCCCACCATTTGGCCACTTCCACCCAGATTAAAGCTTCTGTCCCAGAGCTACAGAGAAGGAGGGAGGGTTAATCATCAGATTCTGTGGATGCTCACTGTTTTGATATTTAGCATATTTTCTTAAGTAAATGTTACTTCATTTGCTGTATGCTCCTAAGAATATTCCCAGAGAGTTTAAGTGGTTGTTTTATTACAAATTTACCAGTGATGGTGTTTCACTGGGCATACTTTCCATTGTGCTCCTCATACAGCACACCACCATAAGTGCTTCTCTCCAATATGTTCAGGTTTATTTTTTCCACAGAACCATAATTTTGAATACTTGCAAAATGTGCAGTTCTTCACCTCAGTTTTCAGAACTACAGTGCACAGAGGCTCCAATGAGGGGTTGAGTGGATTAATTTTAGTTTAGAAATAACAAATAATATAAGTACCATTTTCAGGTAAAATTTTTACAGTATATTTTCACATATGTAGATTCTTTTTCTATATTTATTCTGAGAAGCCATATATTTAATAGTAAATAGTGAATTGCTTACTTATTGAAGCAATTGCAAAAGAGACATCAAAATCTTTGTTTCAAAGCTGATAGTCTTTTACTTAACATATAATTTATCTTTGATGAATAACATTATTTTATTCTCATTAACAGGACAAAGGAATCAAAGAATAAGAATATGATTTTAGAGTCCAATTCTTATGACCTTTGGCAAGACATTATTGAAATAATTCAAGCCAGACATGGTGGCGCACGCTTGTAATCCCAGTACTTGGGAGGCTGAGACTGGAGGATCCGGGTTCGTGGCCAGCCTCAGCTACTCAGTGAGGCCCTCCACAACTTAGTGAGACCTTGTTTCAAAATAAAGAATAAAAAATAGGGCTGGGGGTGTAGCTCAGGGGTAGAATGCCCCTGGGTTCAATCCCCAGTACCACAAAAAAACAA
>PVJS01060606.1:0-11205 GCA_004027185.1 Glis glis | reverse complement strand
AAAAAATAGGGCCGGGGGTATAGCACGGAGGTAGAACACCCCTGGGTTCAATCCCCAGTACCACAAAAAAAAAGAAAAAGAAACACTAGGGGTGTGACATAAAATATGATGTTTTGATCCCTATTGTGCAACTGGTGTAGAATTATAAATAGCATGTGTACAAATTAGTCTTTTCAAATAGCTCATATAAGCCATTTGAAAATGGCTGTCATGATCTAATTTTTGACCACCAAACAACAATGGAATGTAGTGAAAACAAAGTAAATGGCCTTTAATGGCAGGCGGCCAAGGAGCAAGAATATTTATGTTTACAGAAAGTAGCAAAGCAATTGAAAATACTTTGAGAAATGGCATGAAGAACGTAAAAACTTTTAAAAATGCTTCAAAAACTATGCTAGCCAAAGGATATTGTTTCTGAGTGCAACTACTGTATTAGTCAGGGCTCATTATGGTAACAGAATTCACAGGATGTGTGTATAGTAAAGGGGGATTTATCAAATCAGCTAACAGTCTAAAATAGTGTAGTCCTAAGTGGTTGCCTGCGTGTGGAGAGCTAGAGGAACCATCAGCTGGTCGACTGATCCAAGACCTGGAGTCTCAGAATAGGAGCCACCAATAATGCAGTCCCAGCACAAGAAGGAAAGGCCAGGAAACTCTATGAAGAAATGATGGTGTAAGACCAATTTGAAGAGCTGAAGGCCAATATCCTAGGCAAAAAACAGATGTGCTTTTCTCAGGAAGAACCACACATACTTCACACAGCTTTCTCCTTCCTTTTATCCAGGTTCCTGCACAGTGCTGCTCACATTCCAGGCAGGACTTCCTCTTCAGGCTGCCATCACATAAGCCAATCATCTAATAAATACAAACAAAGTTGCATGATCTTAGGTGTTTCATAATCAAGTCGACAATCAGTATTACCAATCGCAAGTATTTCTGTCTCAGGCAACATTCTCACTGCTGTATCCCAGAAAACCTGACCACACAACCTAGAGGAAGAAAGATTTATTTGTTCTCAGTTTTTTGGAGATTCTAGGTTCAGTCCATGCCAGGCCAGGGTCTGTGGATCTCAGGGTATGGTGGTAGAAAGCAGAGAGAGGGAGAATGCAAGGACTCTGCCTCATGGAGGTCAGAAGCAAGAGATCAAGCAAGCAAGAGGATTCAAAGACAAAAGTAGAGACCCTACGGCCACACTCCAAGGACCCACCTTCTCCTGTCATACCCCACCAGCCTATGTTACCACCCAGGCCATGGCAAATCCATCACAATGGCTTTATCTACTGCTGAGATTACACCCTCATGGCTTAATTACATCTAGTATGAACATTAATAATTGAGCTCTTCAGTGGACAGTCTCTGTCTAATCATAACAAACACTGAACCCAGTTCAAAGGGATATCTGATAAAGAAACAATTGGACCTACTTAGATCTTGTGTAGTGTAGAACACTATAATAATAGGAATGATTTGTTTTCTTCTAATATTTTCCTCCAATAGGAAATAATACAAAAAAGGCTAAAAGGACAATATAATGAATAGGATCTCTTTCCTGGAAAAAGCAAATTTTTAGGAAGATATATGAAAGTTGGGGGGAAATTTAATGTTATGTACTGATCATCAAGAGAGGAAAGAATAGAAAACATTCTGGACCTAATATCTAGTTGTATTCACATTATATATATATATATATATATATATATATATATATTCCACTGCCTTTTATGTACTTATGCTAGAAATTACTATAAGAACGAACATGCAGTTGTTGGGGTGATTTACATCTTTGTTTTAGGTTACAGTACTTAATTCACAAAGAAACATTTTGGAATTATGTCACAACTTGGTTTATTGAAAATCAAACAAAACATTTACAAAATATCTTTATAGGTAATAGCAGATGGCTTACACATGTGTAGAATAGTGTTTAGAAAAATTGCCAATTAAAGCACACATAACTAGAACAGTATAGAAATGAATGAAGTTACTTACAATAAGAATTAGGTGAGCATTAATGTCTCATTATATAAAGGCAAGTGAGAAGAATAATTGTGTTGCTTTTAATGGGAAAAGGTAAGGATAGATCCAATATTCCACTAAGAGATATAATGATCAAACAATTAGACAGCCTCCAGAATCAATGATGCCCTGAAGAGGAGGGCTTCCACTGATGCTGACATGTGGATCTCACAGGAGACCAGTGAAAAAGCCTGGTATATTTACCTCAAAGAACAGGTTCTGTTCAACCAGTTCAAATCTGGTCAAGGCTGCTGGGTTGGGCTCAAAGTCCTTTCCTAGAATAACTTGAAAAAGTCAAGATATATTTGCTCAGAGAACTGCTCTTTTTTCCACTCAGGGTCCTCTTATGTTGACAGATCACCATTAAAGTAGAATGAATTGTTTCTACTTCAATAGAACCTCTATTAGGGACTTCAAACCTTTTTTTTGTTTCTCATGAAACTGAGAACAAGTTAAAAGCCACCTGGCATGACGGCACACACCTATAATCCCAGTACTTGGGAGGTTGAGACAGGAGAATCACAGGTTCTCCACCAGCCTTAGCTATTTAGTGAGCCCCTCCAAAACTTGGTGAGGCTGTTTAAAAATGTAAAAAAATAAATAACATAGGGCTGGTAGTATATCTCAGTGGTATAATACCCCTGGATGAAAATCCCAGTGTCGTGGGAATCATGACAATTCCATGAAGAGTCCAAAGAAGTTCCCAGGCTTGGGGAGGGGAAACTCACTCAGGAACAGTGGGGTCATTGAATTCCATGGATGAAAAGAATTTCAGCATGATAAGGTCAGAGACAAACAGAGAGGTTTATTTAGGAAAGTGGAGGAATACATGATCAAGGGAGAATGTGGACAACCTCAAGAGTGAGAGAGATGCTTGAAGTCTTCACTATTCTTCTTTTACAGGAGACCCATGTGAGGGGTGGATAGGGACACAGCAGGGATGGAGGTCTGATTTTCCTCAGAATCCTCAGATTCCTGACATCTGATTGATGAGTGGTGCCTGGGCTTGACCAAGTGTCAGACATTTCTTGTGGATCCTTTGTTTAGGCCTTTAGGATTAAAGGTGAGGGCCTTTGGGGGATGTTTACCTACAGGAAATCAGACCCTGTAGGGTGAAGACAAGCATCTTCTTGGAGATTTTAGATTTGAAATCTATAGTCTCCCTTTCCTTCCCTATTTGTCTTCTTTCTACCTATTACTTTTATTTCTCCTATCCTATCTCAGCAGACAAAGAGAGAAGAGATATATATGTCAGTGGTAGATAGGTTTACTTTGAAGGATTAGTCATTGCCACAAATTGCATCCTACATTAGGCTTGACACTAACATACTCATTTAGGTACCAATCACCATTTATCTACCATTGCACCATTCATTTGGGCGAATGTTGATAAAGTCTATATAGCACTGAAGTAGGATAGAAGAAATAGGAACACCAAAGACCAAAAGGCAACTCAGAGACTTCCTGGGTATTGCTGAGTTTTTCAGAATCTGGATTCCGAATTTTGGGCATTTAGCTAAATCACTCTATGAAGCCACACAAGGGTGTGATTATGAGCCCCTACAGTGGACAGGAAAACAGCAAAATGCCTTTCAAAACTCATGGATCTACTGCTGACTGCCTCAGCCCGGGGAAACCCTAACTTTAGTAAGTCATTTACCCTTTATGTAGCAGATAAGCAAGCTGTGACACAGGGAGTCCTCATTAGGAGTCTAGGGAATCTCCCACAACCTGTGGATTATTTTTCTAAACAATTGGATTCAGTGTCATGCGAAAGGCCTGGATGCCTGTGAGCTGTAACAGACACTGTACTCCTGGTAGAAGATGCTACCAAATTAACTTTAGGATACTCATTAGAGGTCAAAATTTCTCACTAAATCCTAAATCTGGCAACTTTACTTCCTACTCAAGGAAAAGGAGATAATTTGGTCCACTCCTTTGTGGAGACTATAGAACAAGTATATGCTACCAGGCATGATCTTAAAGATCAGCCTCTAACTAACTCTGATTTAGAAAAGTTTATGGACAGAAGGAGCTACATGAGTGAGGGAACTTGAAAATCAGGCTATGCAATAGGTGACTTTTCCAGAGATAATACAGGCAAAACCACTTCCTCCAAACACCTCCGCACAGAAATTTGAAATAATTGTTCTTACCTGAGCTTTGCAATTGGGAAAAGACAAACTAGTTTATATACAGATTCTAAATATGCGTTCTTAGTTCTTCATGCTCATGCTGCTATATGGAAAGAAAGGGGACTCTACAGAGAAAAATTTTCCCACACAACATGGACCTGAAATTCTCTCTTTTGGAAGCAGTGTAGCTAATGCCCAGGTAGCAGTAATGCACTGGAGAGGACACCAAAAGAGAAGTTTCACCATAGCACAGGTAAATGTACTAGTAGATAAAAGTGCTAGATGAGCAGCACTTTAAGGTATTGCAGAGATGGGTCTCATCCCTCTCACCCCAAACTTATATGCAAGCCCATTCTATGCAGAAACTGAAAAGGAATCAGCAAGTCAACCTGGATATCAACTGAATGAAAATGGCTGGTGGATTAGGGGTAGAGACCAAAGTTTTATTACCCAAAGCTGATCAATGGGAAATTATTAAAGAATTCCATGACTCATGCCTTCTGGGAAGAAAGGCACTGAACACTTTGGTTGCCCATACCTTTGGATAAAAAGGCCTTGAGACTACCATTTTAGAAGTCACAAGGGTTTGCCCCTCTGCTTCCATAATAAGCTAGACCGGGGGGGGGGGCAGGAACCAGGCCGCCACCTTCACTTAACCCAATACAATGACAGGGCAAATTCCCTGGTGAGGACTGGAAAATGGACTCTACCCAGATGCCCCTATGTCAAGGATATAAATGTCTTCTGGTTTTTGCTGACATTTTCTAGGTGAGTAGAAGCATATCCTACCTGAACTGAAAAAGCCCAAGAAGTCACTAAAGCATTGTTAAGGAAAGTATTCCTATATTTCGACTTCCTAGGTCATTTCAAAGTGACAATGTACCTTCCTTTGTCTCAAACAACACAAGAGGTCTCACAAGATTTGGGCATAACTTATTATCGTTTTACCTCCTGACACCCTCAATCATCAGGAAAGGTTGAAAGAGCTAACTTGCAAATCAAAATCACCTTGGGAAAGCTTTACCCAAAGACCTTAGAACTCTGGTTATGCTTACTGTCTATTGCTCTGTTGAGGACTAGAATTGCTCCTAAAACCTCTCTTCAACGGAGCCTTTATGAAATGCTTTATAGAAGGTCTTTCCTAAACTCAGATCCTGTCACTAACCCTAAAACACAGGAAATGATTTAATATGTAGTTAAACTTGAGCCAAGTAAATACCCTGTTCCTCATTCAAACTTTTACCTGCTAGTTTTACCATCAACTGATCTATGTGTGGGGGACAGGGGGTACTGGGGATGAACCCAGGGTCATTCGACCTCTGAGCTATACCCCCATCCCTATTTTATTTTTTTATTTTGGAACAGGATCTCACTAAGTTGCTGAAGCTGACTGTGAACCTGCGATCCTCCTGTGTCAGCCTCCCAAGTACTGGAATTACAAGTGTGTGCCATCATAACCACCAATTGTTTAGTTGTTGTTGTTGTTGTTACTGGGGATTGAACCAAGGGGTATTCAGCATTCTACCTTTGAGCTAGATCCCCAGCCCTATTTTATATTTTATTTTGGAACAGGGTCTCACTAAGTTGCTGAGACTAGCTCAAACAATCTCCTTGAGCAATCCTGGCCTTGAGCAATCTTCCTGTCTCAGCCTCCCAAGTACTAGGATTACAGGCATGTGCCACCAACTCCCCCCCCCACTCCAGCATCAATTGTTGTTTTTTAACATCTTTTTTTCTAGTTTGATTTCTTGGTATTCTACCCCAAAGAGACATTTCCCTTCTCATTCATTTGTTCATGCATTCTTTCAGGTCAGTACCAACCAAGAGTTTTCAATCTACAGATACAGCCTAAATCTATCCCTACTTTTGTATGATATGCTTTTTTGTATGGTCTGGGAGCTAAGAATGGTTTTCCCATTTTAATTATGTAAAAATAAAAATATTTTGTGATACATAAAAATTATATGAAAACCAAATTTCAGTGTCAATTAATAAATTTGTATTGGCATAAAGTTATGATCATTCATTTAAGTATGACTCTGATCATTTTTGCATTATCCAGCTGGGCTAAGTGAATGTGACAGAAATGCATGTGACACTCAACATTATTGCTTTGCATGGTTGCCTGTCTTGCAACAAATCACAATGATGCCATTGTAACAACAGTGTTTCATGTGACAGTATTGACTAACCCTGATATTTAGTTACATTTTTTATTAACAGTGCATACTAAAAGCATAAAAACAAGAACAGTAAAGTATGTTATGAATGTTATGTTTTTAAGTCACCATGGTGTACAGATTATTTCTTATTAAGGAAGTAAGTAAAGCATTCTGTTTATTAAACACTGACACTAGAGCTATGCTGAAAGAACACAACAACTTTATCTGATAAAGCATTTATCACACAATATTTCCAGTTCACAAGAAAGCAGGAGTCTGAATTAAAAACTTAAAACCCATTGTGAGACTATAATTAAGTCCTTTCTATCAAAGGATTATTTTACTTTAAAGGAACTCCACTTTTTAACCTTGTATAAGACCCTCTTTCTTTGTCAGTTTTTGTTTCCTGAAAACTGCAAATGTCACACCCTCCCCCAGCATTCCATTCTAAAAGAATTAGCCAATTGCATATGACTGTGAAATCACACTCCCACCAATAAGAGTATGGTGCAGAAATCCACATTAGGGGAGGAGTTCCAAGATGGCGACTAAGGGAGATACCACGTTACAATCTCTCTGAGGCTTGGATCTCAATCACCATGAAAGGAACTACTCGACGGGAGAAGAAAAGCAACAAAAACTTGAACTAAACAATGAAAAATTTGAAATGCAACAGAATCAAAGCCAGAAGACAAAACAAAGGAAAGTAAAAAACTCCAAGTGCCTTACCTAAGGAACGGCGGCAGTGCCATCTTGGCTGGACTGTGCCAGCTACAACCAGCATTCCGGCTTCCACACACCGCCAGAGGAGAAGCCAGAGACCTGTTGTAAGTTCAGCTGCAGATCAGCAGAGACGAAAGCAAGCAGTGGCTTGCTCCACACTCAAGAGACCAAATGGCGGCGGCTACAGTGGCACCATTTTGGCAGGACCTTACCAGCAACTACCAGCATTGTGGCTTCTACACAAGACCAATGGAGATGTCAGTGACCTGTTGTGAAGCCAGCAGCTGCAGAATAGCAGCAGTGAAGGGAGCAGCGACTCACTCCACGCATGACACAGACCCGAACTGCTGCATCAGCAGAAGTGGCAGCGGCACCATCTTGGTCAGAGCGTGCCAGAAGCTACTGGCATTGTGACTTCTGCAGGCCACCAACAAAGAAGCCAGGGACCTGTTGTAAAACCAGCAACTGCAGAGGATCAGCGACAAAAGAGAGCAACAGTTCTAACCACGCTCAGCAGAGTCCCCAGTGCTCGAAGGCCTGACCAGAACCTGCAGCAGTGGCTGAAATCACCCCTCCCCTAGAGATTAAGAGTGTTCAATGAGACTGTAAGTCAACAAGCCGCCCCAGGGGGAGACCACCCAGCGCGGCCACAGGGACTCATGGGGTCTGAAACTGTGCGGATTGCCTGGGCGGAGGTGGGAGTGGAGTCTGCTATTTGATGCGGTAGATGCATGGATAAGCAGAGAGTCCCTAGCAACATTTGGGTGGGACAGACTTGCAGCCCACGGGTCACAGTGCCCTTATAGAGTCCTCGGGGATCACCACAGGACATACAGTTGTGGTACCTGGGGAAAATTGAACCAAACAAGCCCTATCTGCAGAAAACATGGAGTTCTGTGTTTGCACAGAATCAGGTCAAAGTGATATCCACCACTTCTGTAAGCAAAGAGAGACACAAGCCCAGAGCCCTCTGCTGGTGACACCTGCCATAGGTGTAGAAAGAGAGAGACATAGGTACAGCCCAAGTGGAAACTGTGGAGATCCACGCCCGCAGTGAGAGGGGCAATAGCGGTACTGGTCACCTGCACAGGTAGTGAGAGGCACCAAGCAAGGGTCCTAATCACTGAAGGAGACCAGGAATTGGGCCTGCAATTATACTGAGCAAGTGAGAATAACAATTCAATAAAGGCTACTCACCTTTAAGGCTCACCTAGTAGCAACTATCTACCTCCAGAATAAGAAACTATAAAGGGAGAGAGATTAAACGTAGAAAACCGATAGACTGAGAGAGAGAGAGAGAGAGAGCTACCAAAAGCAACAAAGATATAAACATAAGAAACCTGAAATCATGAAAAGGAAGAATAGCAAAGAAACAATGAGCTCCCACAATCCCACAACAACACAACCCACCAAAACAAAAGTACAAAGATTGCCAGAAGGAAAATTCAAAACTTTAATAGTATAAATGATACAGGATTTCTGAAAAGAATTCAGAGAGAGCCTGAAAGTAATGAAGGATCAAATAAACAAAGAATCTGACACCCTGAACAGGAATCAAAAAGAAGCTCTGAAGGAAGTGAAGGATACAATAATTGAAATGAAGGCATCAATACAGACCATCAACAATAGACTAGGCCACATGGGAAACTGAATCTCACTCTTACAAGATGACCTCTCCAAAAATGAATGCATAGTATATAAACAAAAAAAAATTGACAGCATAAATTGGACATTGAAGAGATCTCAGTCAGTCTTAAAAAACAAACCTAAGAAAAATAGGCATAGAAGAGGAAATAGAAGCTGAAACTAAAGGAATCAATAATCTATTCAGAGAAGTAATATTAGAAAATTTTCCAAATATAGAAAGAGAGATCGACACACAGGTACAGGAAACATATACAACCCCTAATAGACAAGATCAAAGAAGAGGTTCACCACACCATATACCAATCAAATTGACTAATGTAGAGGCCAATGAGAGAATCTTAAAGGCAGTGAGAGGAAAAGATGAAGTAACATTCAGAGGCAAACAAGGATCACTCCCGACCATCCAAACCAAGTCATGAAAGCCAGGAGGGCCTGGAGTAACATATTCCAAACTCTGGAAGAAAACAACTTCCAGCCAAGATGTATCTACCCAGCAAAGATATCTATCAAATTTGGCGGGGAAATAAAAACCTTCCATGACAAACAGAAGCTGAAAGACTTTATGTCTTCCAAACCAACACTAGAGAAAATACTCAAAGAGATTAATTACAAAGAAGAAATAATAAGGAAATGCCAGAACCAGAAAAACAGTGATTTCCATGAAACAAACAACTAGGCAAAGAACAAACACTACCTCAAACAGAAATTAAATCTCAAAATGTTAGGAATTAAAACTCATCTCTCAATAATCATGCGGAATATAAATGGCCTCAACAGCCGGGCGTGGTGGTGCACGCTTGTAATCCCAGTACTTTGGGAGGCGGAGACCGGAGGATCCGGATTTGCAGCCAGCCTCAGCTCTCTCGCTCTCTCTCTCCCTGTCTCTCTCTCTCTCTCTCTCTCTCTCTCTCTCTCTTTCCTTAGTGAGGCCCTCCGCAGTTTCGTGAGACCCGGTTTCAAAATAAAGTATAAAAAATAAGGCCGGGGGCGTAGCGCGGAGGTAGAACGCCCTTGCGTTCAATCCCTGGTACTGCAAAAAAATAAATAAATAAATAAATGGCCTCAACTCCCCAGTCAAAAGACAAAAGGTGGCAAAATGGATTAAAAATCACAATCCATCTATATGCTGCCTACAAGAAACACACCCTACAAGTAAAGATACACACAAACTAAAGGTGAAGGGATGGAACAAGGTAATCCATGCTAACGGGACTCAAAAACAAGCAGTAGTAGCAATTATGATATCAGAAAATTAAACTTCAAACCTAAACTTATCAGAAGAGACAAAGAAGGTCATTTCTTACTGGTAAAAGGAACAACCCAGCAAGAGGATATAACAATAGTCAACATTTATGCCCCCAACATAGGTGCAACCACTTTCATGAAAGAAACTCTTCGTGACATTAAATCACACATAGTTCCCAATACAATAATATTGGGAGACTTCAACACCCCTCTCACACCACTAGATTGATCTTCAAGACAAAAGGTCAGTAAAGATGCATTAGACCTAAGGAACACCATAAACCAAATGGACCTAGTAGACACATGCAGAATATTCCACCTAACTACAGCTGAATTCACATTTTCTTCAGCTGCTCATGGAACTTTCTCTAAAATAGACCATATCCTAGGCCACAAACGGAGTACTAGCAAGTTCAAAAAATGTGGCATAATTCCCTGCATCTTTTCAGACCATAATGGAATGAAACTAGAAATCAACTATAAGACCCAGAGAAACCTCATAAACACTTGGAGACTGAACACCACACTGCTGAATGAGGAATGGGTCAGAGAAGAAATAAGGGGAGAAATTAAGAAATTCCTAGAAACAAATGAAAACAGAGACACAACATATCAAAATCTCTGGGACACCCTGAAGGTAGTATTAAGAGGAAAATTCATAGCACTGAGTGCCCACATAAAAAGAACAGAAAATCACCAAAGAAATAACCTAATGACACACCCCAAAGCCCTTGAAAAACAGGGACAGTCTAACCCCAAAGCCAGTAGAAGACAGGAAATTATTACAGAAATCAATGAAGTAGAGAATAAAAAAATGATACAAAAAATCAACAAAACCAAAAGCTGGTTCCTTGAAAAAATAAACAAGATAGATAAACCACTAGCCGACCTAACCAAAAGAAAGACAGAACCAACCCAAATTACTAAAATAAGAAATGAAAAAGGTGATATTATCACCAACAGCACAGAAATTTAGAGGATGATCAGAAATTACTTTGATAAACTATACTTCAACAAAAAGGGAAACCTAGAAGAAATTGACACATTTCTAGACATGTACAACCTTCCTAAGTTGAATCAAGAAGATATAGAAAATTTAAATCAACCAATAGCAATTAAAGAGATTGAAGCAGCAATAAAGAGCCTACCACCAAAGAAAAGCCCAGGTCCAGATGGTTTCCCAGGTGAATTTTATAAACCTTTATAGAGGAACTAATCCCAATACTCCTCAATCTATTCCATGAAATAGAAAGAAATAGAATCCTCCCAAATACATT
>PVJS01060605.1:0-11208 GCA_004027185.1 Glis glis | reverse complement strand
AGAGGAGAGAGAGGAGAGAGAGGAGAGAGAGGAGAGAGAGGAGAGAGAGGAGAGAGAGGAGAGAAAGCGAGCGCGCACACGCGCGCATGCGCGCGTGCGTGCTGAGGCTGGCTGCGAACCTGGATCCTCCGGTCTCCGCCTCCCAAAGTACTGGGATTACAAGTGTGCACCACCACGCCCAGCTGAGATGATTCTTTTTAAGACACAACTGAGAGCAACACAAGGGAAAAGACCATGTCCAAAGAGTTTTCTCTGAATTTGAATTTCACTGGAAGCTCATCACTGGCTGGGAGACAATGGCTTTTGTGAATGTTTGCACATCTGAAAACTGAGGATGTGTCAATTTACATTCTCATTTTCCAACTAGTGCCTTGCAAAGTTAAAAACTATAAATAAATAGAAGATTAAAATGTTTATAAAAAGTAACTACATGAATACCTTCAATGACCTAGAACTCTTGTTAGTGAGAACTTCTACTTGCCAGCAAGAAATGACTTTTAGAATGTCAACCATAAGGAATAAAACTTGGGCACTTCGTTGATTTGTTCAGTCATTTATTTGTTCCCTTGTATATTTATTAATCTGATAGCTATTTATGAAGCCTACTCAGTGTCAGGTAATAGTCCCAGCTACTGAAAAAATAGTTATAGGCAAATAGACAATCTTATAGCCTTTCTTTGTTTTATACTTTTCTTGGGTCATTGCAATTATACATCACAGTGAGGTTCAAAGTGATATAAACATACATGCACATAACACTTGGTGTGTTTCCCTCCGGATCCCACCCTGCTATCACCCCTCCCTATAAATATTAGTCAGATTGCTAGTGACACCTTCATGTATGGACTTAGCATTATTTGGATTGTTTCCTTCACCAGTTCTCCTTTTCCCCCTCTCTCTGACCCTCCCCCAAACCTTTCACTATTCCACTGGTCTCTCTCCTCATTATCTAAAGTTCCTTTTGTTTCCTATTTTTTCTCTAGCTTCCACATATGACCCTTAACTTTCCGTGATTGGCTGATCTCACTTAACATAGTATTCAGTAGTTCCATCTATTTTCCCTTAACTTTCTGTGACTGACTGGTCTCACTTAGCATAATATTCTCTAGTTCTATCTATTTTCCTGCAAATGACATAATTTTATTCTTCTTTATGACTGAGCAAAATTTCACTGTGGGTATATACCACGTTTTCATTATCCATTCATCTGTTGATGCAAGTGAACCAAAGGTTCTATGAAGAAAAAGATAGTTAAGGGAAGTAATGGGGAATATGAGATATGACAAGATTTGTCAGGTTATGCTGATGTTTGATGGGTCCAGAGTATAGGAAGGAGATCAGTTAGGGAAGATAGGAGAAAACTGGGTAAATGGGAGGTACATGTTATGGGATAGAGAAGACTGAGAAAGGACCAGGATTGTAGAGAGGGCAGGGGAAGTGTTAGTGGGAAACCAGAAGTTCATGTTGGGTATGTTAAGTTGGAAATGCCTATTAGATATTCACATGGATTTGTTGAGTTGGCAGTTAGATAGCAAGCTTGGAGCACTGGGAAAAGTCAGGGTTTCATATGTAAATTTGGAAGTCACAAGCATATGAATGATATTTGAAGCTACAGGATTGGATAAGGTCATCTATGGAGTGAGAATGAATGCAAACAGAGGAGCAGGCTGAGGATTGAGGTCAGGGTCACTCCAACATTTAAGGGTCAATCAGAGAAGGAGCAGCTAAGAATAGGAACTGGGAAAGTGTGACCAGTGTGTTGGGAAGAGAATCAAAAGTGCATGGTGCCCCCAATCCAAGTGGCTAAAGAGACTGCCCACAGTCATCTATGATAAGCGCTACTGAAAGAAAGAAGTTCTGAGAAATGAACTGGGTTTCTCTAAATGGGAGATGAAATACTTCAGGAGGAAAGAGCACATAATAAAGAATAAGGCAGAGAAATATTAATATTTTAGTTGGCCACTATGTCCCTGCATGTCTATAACGCAATTTCCCTTTGGAACATTCCCATTCATGATTTAAATCTCAAAAAAAAGGAACATATTTACCCGAGATTTTCAAAAGGAGCTTTGTTTTGTGACACAGAGGCATTTATATTCAAAGTTTCCAGAGACTGCAGTACAATGTAACTTGATATAATTTAAAATCTCTGCTTTCCATCCCCCCACATACTCAGCAGGCAGGTATTGTGTATTATTTGGTGTAAAACATGTTAATATCTGGACCTCCAGGAATGAGTCCCAGAACGACATGCCAAAATTGGCCAGTGAAGGACACAGCTATCCCATTCTTATCTCTAGCATTGCAGTCCTTAGCCTTTGGGCGGTCTGTTGGCTCCAGGAACCTACTTTACCATCTTACCTCCACTGGGGAGTCTGAAGCCACTGCCGGAAGGAACTTGCTTTCAAAGCAGCACCGTGTCTGCTCATCAGCACAGCTACTCATGTCTCAAGTGCTTCTTCTTCCTTTCTCCATCTAATTCAATTCTGAACCCAAGTTGAGTGCACAAGCATTTGACTGGCAGCCACACCCAGAACAGTAGGTGCCAGGGTTGGAGAAACAGCTTTCATTTCCAGTCTGTGAGGATATGGAAAGGTGCACAATTCACAATGGTCACAGCATGGGACCAACCTAGGTGTCCACCAGCAGATGAACGGATTACAAAATTATGGGATACATACACAATGGAATTCCACTCACAATGAAGAAGAAAATTATGTCATTTTTCAGGAAAATGGATGAATCTAGAGAATATTATGCTAAGTGAGATTAGCCAGTCACAGAAAGTGAAGGGTCATATGATTTTTTCTCATCTGTGGAAGCTAGGCAGTGATTGGGATACCAGAGGGCCTTTAGATAATGGAGGAGAAACCACAGTGGAGAGATGGAGGGGGTCTAGGGGAGGTTTGTGGTGGGGGGGGAGGGAGAATTAATGAAGGAAATACTTCCATTGATGCTTTGTACATATATGAAATTATCAATGTCAATCATATTTGGGGAAAGGGAGGGAGTGAGGAGGGAGCTGGGGGAAGCTCACCAAGTGCTCTGCGCATGTATGTCCCTCACTCTGAACTTCATTATGCTGTGAGATTAAAGTGCACCAATAAAAGTATATTTTAAACCATGGAAAGCTGATTAGCAGAAGAGCAGATGTGATGTGGAGCAAACCTGTCCAGTACATTCGTCTTCCTCCCTCACAGACTTCTGTTCTCTCACCACCTGGGCCTGCAGCACTGAGTGGGACATTGTGACTTGCATTTCTGAAGATATGGATCAGGTCTGCAGGGCTGTACCAGTGAATGTAATGCTTTCCCTTCCATTTCTGGATCTTCATAATTCTTACTTCTTTTATGAAAGAGACAGGGCCTTTGTTCTTTTTGGCTTTGTTTACTATAGTTGGTAATTCCTTAAGTCTTATGATTTTTCCCCTTCATCATTATGACTCCAACCTCTCAATTTAAATTGTTTAAACATATTATTCTTCCTCAATCCAGTGCAAATAGAGCATAGAGACAAGGTACCAGACACAAAGCTGAATTCAAGTGAAACTATTTAAATGAAAAATTCAAATGAAACATAAGCATGTCATGCATGATTTATACTTGACATAGTTTTTAGGAGAATTTGGAATGAATTTGAAGTTACTCCCCTTCTCAAAATATCTCAGCATTCATTGAATCCTCATTGTTTTTCCTCAGAGGCAAACTGTTTATCCTGCTTATAGGACTAATCCTTTACCCTGTGCTCTGCATTCAATTCCTTTCCAATTCCTTCATGCCTTACTTCAGCAATAATTCCATATTGCTTTATTTATTTATTTATTTGTACTGGGGATTGAACCCAGGGGCATTTGACCTCCAAACTATACTCCAGCCCTTTTTATTTTATTTTGAAACAGTCTCGTTAAGTTGATGAGGTTCTTGCCAAGTTGTTGAGGGCATCCTTGAACCTGGGATCCCCCTGTCAGCCTTCACAGTACTGAGATTACAGTGTGTGCTACTGCACCTGGCTTATTCCCTTTCTTTTTAGTACCTTTTTCTTGTCCTCTCTTGGTATCGTCTTCTCCCTTGCAAACACAATTGGTTGTCAGTTTGTTTAGTCACCTGTTCTTTTCATTTTCTTCACAAAAGTTCTCAAAAGAATGGTCTACATTTATTGCCTCTACGTTTTACCTTTTTCTTCTTTCTGTAGTCTTGCTTCTATTTCTAACAACCAGGGAGTTAAAAATGCTCTCTTCAAGGGCATAATTCAGTCTCTTTAATAAATAATCAGCTGTCCTTTCTCAGGTTTCTGTCTTCATCTTTTTCTAGCATTTGAAGCTGTAACCTCTACACCCACTTTTTCCTTTGACCATATACCTTCAAGGGAGAATGTGGGCCACCTCAAAGGTAAGAGATGCATTTGGGGGTGCAGGGCTTTTCTTTTTATAGGGGACTTTTGTGAGGGGTGGGCAGGAGGAGGTATGTGGGGATGACCTCAGTCTGGTAGTCACAAGATGACTCAGGGGTTTTCTGTCATCTTCCAGGTCCTGACAGGGCCGTTGCTGTCTTCTCAGTAGGCAGCTATGTTGTTTAAACAGTTCAAAGACAGCCAGCAGGGCCCCAGAAGAATACTCTTCCATCTAGACTGTATACAGGTGGGATGGCTAACAATACCCAAGGAGCTCACTCTCTTGAGTAGTGCCCTCTGTTGTCTGATCAACAGATATTCTCTAGGTTGGATAACTAGCAGCTCAATGTATTTTATAAGTGAGTGAATTTCTAGTATGGTGTCTGGCCACCTTTCTGGATCTTTTGTGTGGTCTTTGTAGTCTGACCAATAGATACTTCTTTGAGGTGCTCAGGGTAATTATTAAAGACTTGTAAGTTTCTTATAACTTTGGAACTAACAGGTCTGGCTGAGGAGTTAAGGGTATTGGTGAATTTTGCCACAGGCATCCATGACATATATATATTCCATAATATATATTTTCCATAATACACATGTATGTATAATTTTGTGGTACTAGGGATTGAACCCAGGGGGTTTCTACTTCTGAGCTACACCCCCAGCCCTATTTTACTTTTTATTTTTAAACAGGGCCTTGATTCATTGCTGAGGATGACCTTGAACCTGTGACCCTCCTGTCTCAGCTTCACAAGTACTGGGAATACAGGTGTGCACCACCACACCCAGCTACAGGATTACATAGTAAAGTTACATTTTCCTTGTTCTTCCTTTATGTCTCCTTTCTACCTATTTCTTTTATCCCCTCTATCCTATCTCAGTAGTCTCAATATGGCTTTAGTTATGACTCATGAATGACTCCTAACTTGCCATCTCCAGCTCTTTCTAAAATTCTTCATCACGGTTGTCTGGATGGACCCAGTTGGGGTGCTGCGAAATGGATCAGGATGGGAGCTGTCAATTGGTGCCAGCTGTGTGGAGCAGAAAGAGCTGCCAGTTGTCTCAAGTCCCCTGAGGAAAGCGAGTTTAGCTGGAAACACCAAAAGTCAGTATTAAGTGCTTCTGTTATGAGTGGGAATATAAACAGAGACTCTAGTGAAGAGTTGGAGTCAGCTATAAACCAACCAAACAAAAAGAAATAGAAAAAGGAAAAGAAAGGATTGAATGGGAATGTAAAATGAGCAATGAACAGAGACAACAAGAATTATGATGTCAAATATGTGGGTCTGTTACAAGGGCCCTAAGTGAAGCAAAGGGACTTGGGAAGCGATGAACATCCAGAACCATTCCTGCAAATGGCTCTGGGAGCCCATGCTTCATCTCAGCACCAGATGGCATGTGATGGTGTCAGATTCTCCTCAAGGTGCTGATGCCCTGAGGGATCCCGTCCAGTCTAATACTCTCTCTGATCCCTCATATCTGCCTGCTTTATTTTCCCATGTAGATCACTCTGGAAACAAATGTCCCTTTTTTTTCCTGTCAAAATCATAGCCATACTATTATCAATATCTTTGGTAACTATTAACAAAATCTATTACTATTAACAAAATCTTTGTTCTTTGTTTAACTATATACCATTAACAAAATCTTTGTTCTTTCTTTGCCTTGTCTCAATTCCCACATCCAATCAACTGACAAAAATTGTCACCTCTTCATGATATTTCTTGTATTTGTTTTTTTTTTCTATTTTAGATGTCCTTCTCACCCCATTTACTTTTGCTTGATAGCATGTCAATGCTTTTCCAATTTCTGTTTTTTTTTGGGGGGGAGGTGATTGGGGATTGACCTTAGGGACATTCTACCTCTGAACTATAGTCCCACACCTTTTTTGTTTTTTTAATTTTGAAACAGGGTCTCGCTAAGTTGCTGAGACTGGCCTCCAACCTGTAATCCTCATGTCTCAGCCTCCCAAGCACTGAGATTACAGGTGTGTGCCATCACACCTAGTTTCCAATCTCTTTATGTGTACAGTCTAAGTGCAAGCATTTGAAAAATAATGATGAGATTACACGTGCCAACTGCTTGCTTCTAAGGCATGAAAGACATATTGGCGTGAGGACACTGGAGTCCAAGGGGCTGCTTAGGAAGGTGTGTTCTCTTGGTTGTCCCTTGGGTAGCTCCTGAGGTCCTTTGCTCCACTTAGGTGCCCTGCTAGTGGACCTACATGTTTGATACCACAATTCCAACTGTTGTGATTCATTCTTCATGTAATAATAAATTCTATTGCCTAAAATTCAAAGTTTTACAAAATTTGATCCCAATCTAATATTCCAATAAGCTGTCACAAATCCTTTTGGGAATAAAATATAAATAAATGGAACAAATGAATTAGCAACATTTCTTTACAAACATCTCCATACCAAGAACATGGTAAGCTCTCTTCTATTATTACAACTTTTTAAAGTAAGTTAATTTTTAGCTTGATCAATAAAAACAGAAGTGTTAATATTTATGAGGTAACATGTGATGTTTTGATACATGTATATATTGTGTAATGTTCAAATCAGGGTAAACATATCTTCCCAAACATTTATTACCTCTTTATGATGAAGGTATTCAAAATCATTACTTCTTACTTTAAAAAAATATACAGTATATTATCATTCTCTATAGTCACTCTATGGGGCAACAACACCCTTAACTTCTCACTCCTATCTAGCTACAACTTAGCATCCATTAGTTAACCTTTTTCCATGCCTCCCACTCTCCTACCTCTCCAGCTTCTGAAAACTTCCATTCTACTCTCAGTTCTTATGAAGTCAACACATATGAGTGAGATCATGTGGTACTCTTTCTGTGCCTGGCTTATTTCACTTATTACAATGATCTCTTGTTCCATCCACTGTGTTGCAGACAATAGGATTTCATCCATTATATGACTGAGTAGTATTCTATTGAGTGTGTGTGTGTGTGTACCTTTTTTTTGGTTCATCAGTGTATGAATGAACGCCTCAGTTGTTTCCATTTCTTGGCTGTTGTGAATAGTGCTGCAGTGAACATGGGAGTGCACATGTCTCTTCAACGTACTGATTCCATTTCCTTTGGATGTATAAGCAGTAGTAGTGGGATTGCCGGATAATATAGTGGGTCTATTTTTAATTTTTTGAGGAAGTTCCGTATTGTTTTCATATTGGTTGTACTAATTTATATTCCGACCAGGAATTTTTTTCCACATCTTCTCTTTTTTCCACATCTTCTCCAGCACTTGTTTTCTTTAGTTGTTTTGGTAATAGCTATTCTTATTAGGGTGAGGTGATAATCTCCCTGTGATTTTGATGTGCGTTTTCCTCATGATCAGTGATGAACATTTTATGATGAGCCATTTGTGTGTCTTCTTTTGATAAATGTCTATTTAGGTATATTGCCCATTTAAAAAAATCAGATTGCTTTTGTGCTATTGAGTTGTTTGAGTTCCTTATATGTTCTGGATATTTACCCCTTGTTGGATGTGTAGTTTGTAAATATTTTCTCTCATTCTGTAGGTTGTTTCTTCATTCTGTGATTATTTCCTTCATTTGTGTAGAAGCATTTTAGTTTGATTTACTCCCATTTTTCTATTTTTACTTTTATTTCCAGTGCTTTTGGAGGCTTATCAGAAAACAATCCTTGCTCATATCAAAGTCATAAAGTGTTTTCCCGTTTTCTTCTAGTATATCCATAGTTGCATATCTTACATTAAAGATTTTAATCCAATCTTTGAGTGGATTTTTATAAGAGGTAAGGGTCTAATTTCATTCTTCTGCATGTTGACATACAATTTGCTGAGTACCATTTATTGAATATTGTCCTTTCTCCAGTGTGAGTTCTTAACATCTTAGTATAAAATCAGTTAGTGCAACTCTTTTTGTCATAATGCCCCTCTGTAATGCTCAGCTTCTTTATGCCTATAAGAACTGAATATAAACTCTTTTCCCTCTTGAAGATTCTCACCACCCCAGCCCATCACAGCACAAATCTTCATACTGATTGTAACCTTTGCCCCTTTACCTCTGTTTCTTATTACTCCCTATGTTTTAATGAGCCCCCTATCACTGTGTCCAGAAATCACTGGGCCATTAGTAGTTTTAACTTTTATTTTACCCAAAGAGCCAAACTTTTGAGAGTTAGTAGTACATTAATCATTCTGCACTAAAAAAAAAATTTACCTTGTATCACTTGTGTTGAGGTGTGAGTCATAGCAAACTAGGGAAGGTCAGCAAAGCAGTGAGCCAACTCGGTGTGGCTCCCTGTGCTCCAGTATCCCAGAACTTTTCCCTTCAGAGGATGTACCTGTTATAGGTCTCAGACTTATTGCATTAATCTCATGGTTACCACCAATCTCCCAACTGCCATTCTGAAATGTTAATGGTAGGTTTTGATCACTGAAAGAAGCCATATATAGATACTACTTGGCTAAGTCAAATGAGGTTTAATTAAAATAAAGTAAGGAAGCCCGGCATGGTGTGCACGATTGTAATCCCAGCACTTGGGAAGCTGGTGTAGGAGGCTTGCAGGTTCGCAGCCAGCCTCAGGAACTTAGTGAGACCCTTTGCAACTTAGTGAGATCCTATTTCAAAATAAAAAATAAGAAGTAGGGCTGGGGGGTGTAGCTCAGAAGTAGAATGTCCCTGGGTTAAATCCTCAGTGCTGCAAAAAATAAATAAAATAAAATAAAATAAAATAAAATAAGGAAATCAGCTTAATCAGAGCATACAATAGAGCAAATGCAGTATCTTTTAATGACATGTGGAGGTGTAAGCTCATAGGACCTTCACAGGGGACTTACTCTTGGATGCACAGTTGCACATGCTAAAAATGATTGCATGAGGGTCCTATCAGAGCTCACAAATTGCAGTTGCACAATCAAGTATGATTGCAAAGGTACAGAGCACTGTGCACTCAGTACACTTAGCCCTGGACATCTTATCTATCATTCCCAACCTCCCAAGCTAGTCCAGCTTGGGCCAAACACATTCCTAAGTTAATTCTTGTGGAGTTATAACAAGAATCTTTTAGCCAGATGTCTCTGGGAGTCTGGAATTTGGCAGGCTTTTCTAATTGCCATTGTGATCATTCTATGTAAGATTTAGAGTTTTGTAGCAATTTCTACTTGCACATTTTCCTTTGTCACCTAGGTTTTGTTACCTAACAATACCATTTATTTATTTATTTATTTATTTATTTATTTAGCGATACTGGTGGTAAAACCTAGGGGAGTTCTACCTCTGAGCTACACCTCCAGCCTTATTTTATTTAATTTTTTATTTGAAACAGGGTCTTGCTAAGTTGCCAAGAGCCTTGCTGAGTTGCTGAGGCTGACCTTGACCTGTAATCCTCCTGCCTCCCAAGTACTGGGATTACAGGTGTGTACCACCATCCTCAGCACCATTTATTTTTATAAGTTCAATATGGTAAAATCACTAATATGTTTTTATACATTTTATATCTATAGTGCCTAAATTCATCATATACACTTAAAAATGTCATTTCATTAAGCGTTGGTTGTGCACTTTGAGTTTTAGGCACTCTAGTCAATTCTGGAACTGCAAATAGACTATGACTTGGTTTCACCTTGGAAGAATCCATCATGTTAGCCAATCTAGAGAAGCCATGAAAGTGCACTTCTCGGCTCTCCTTTCAAGAGAGAACCTATGCTCCTTACAGTCCTCTGACAACTCCCAAGCAGCTCCTAGCCAGTGACTGAGCACAGTGGAGGTGTCAGGCTTCAACATTTTTACCCAAACCATGTTTGCTCCACAGGTATTCTTTGTGCTGGATTCCCCTTTTGCATGACCAAGATTTTCTTAGTGCAGCCCTGCATTTGGAAGCTCATCCTAGCCAATTTTCCTTCCTTCTCTCCACTGACTCTCATCATAGTATAAAGTTTTTTCCCTGCCTATTTTTGCTCCTTTCCTTGTGTTTCATAAACTTTACCCCCAATAAACTTCTTGTACTCTACCTTGGCATCTGTTTGTTAGACTATCTGAACTGACAGCACTGGATGCACAAAATAACTATTTAAAAATGTGGTAACAGTTACAATTAGGAGTATGTGCAAACCCTTAGGAGAAACTTATTTTGCCTTCCACAGTGAGGCTTGGATAATTTTTTCCTTATGTTTTCTACTTTACCATGCACAAGCTCTGCCTTTATTATAGAACATTTCCAATTATATTACAATTGCTTGTTTGTGTGTTTGTCACTCCATTGGACTGAGAGCTGAGAGACAATGACATTTTATCTTTATGTACTGAAGTATTTCATAATGCTCCGTGGTGCTAAAAAAGCTTGTTGAGGAATAGATGAAACTTTGCAGAAACTATCACAGAGAGGAATCAGTGATCTGGGATTTGTAGAATGAGCAGGTATTTTCCAGGTGAGCAAGGAGAAGGAATAGTGTTTGATAGAAGGACCATCATGTGCTAAGCACAGAGATAACAACGTATTCAGGAAGGGACAAGTCACTTGGATAGGCTGGATCTCACTGTGCTTGGAGGTGTTGAGGAAGGGACATGGTGATAAAAATGTAAGTTAAGTCTGCACAGCAGAGGTTCTTGTTGAGTGTTTGTATTTAAAACCATAGATTTCACTTCTTTTTTTTTTTTTTTGCGGTACCGGGGATTGAACGCAGGGGCATTCTACCTCCGCGCTACACTCCCGGCCCTATTTTTTTATGCTTTATTTTTGAAACCGGGTCTCACGAAGTTGCGGAGGGCTGCACTAGGTAGAGAGAGAGAGACAGGGAGAGAGAGGAGAGAGAGAGAGAGAGAGAGAGAGAGAGAG